>JARHVA010004983.1:1007500-1280000 GCA_037957365.1 Torreya grandis
TTGGCCAAAGTAATGTTTATAGATAAATATTATCATTTCACTTGTTTTATTAATATGCATGTATGCAAGATGTCATGTTATAATGGAATTATTTATAATATGCTACATATAATGAATATCTTATAGCACACTAGTTTTAGTTGACTTCTCGATACCTGCACTATTATCATCTACTCATCCCTAAAGGGAGGGTCATTCTCTATTTGGGAAATTTTACAGGGGATCTATGGTCTATGGTTGGTTTGGAAAAGCACTATGATGATGCTCTTCCTCTCCTCCAAAAGTCATTTGATAGAGACTTTTACTCATGATTACAATTTATATTTTAGCAAAGTTGTGGATACTCATTTATTTCATGGAATTATATATATTCACTTTGACGTAAAATTTTATATTATTGTACTTTGATAAAAAATAGTTGGTTGTTCTTATTATATAATTTTATTATATAAACTTTCAGTAGTTAGCTAAGATAATATTTAGTAGATATACAATTTATGATGGATTGAATATATAATACTTATTGATGTTGTTAATTTAATAATTATCTAAATGAATAATAGTCCTATATTAAAATAAGATGTATTTAGTTAAAGATCAAATATATTAACTTATTTGAGAATAATTTGGTTTAAATTATTGATGTAAAATTTAAAAAAAGAAACCTTTTTTGAGTTAAATCTAGTGAGGTTTTAACATTGTGGTATCAAGGGCGAGGCTCAAACTATAAGACTTAATAATTCCACTACTGTATTCATATTATCCTATTAATCAGAAAGAAGAATGGTGCATGGTGGACTAGAGGTGAGGGTACTTCAAACACTAACCCTCTATTAGATCGAAATCAATTTACCATAGATCAAAATGTAAATTTGGATCAGATTCTCATAGCCATGCAAAAAACTAGGGACTGAATCATAGCATTAAAACAATAAGTACATAGACATGTTGAGTAAATCAATCACGAAGATCTTGAAGAGCACCTTACTCATCAAGAAGCTCAGTAAGAGGCTCAATATGAGCATAGGCATAATGAGGTCCCAAAAGATACGAAGGTTCATGTAACTACATAACTTGCACTTCAAATGAAGAAATTTAATCCTCTTAAGTTTATGAAACTATGTTATGGTATGGTGTGTAATCTTGGTTGACAAAAATAAAAAAATACTTTGAGATCTGTAATTACTCATAGCTCACCAAGGCAGTTTGGGGAGCGTATCAACTTGATAAAGAAGCAACAACATGGTGGTAAAATAAGAAGCTTGAGATGAACCTCAACTCTACTACCACTACATGAGAGTAATTCATAGTTTTGTTTAGATCATGATAGTTGTCCCAATTGTATTTTGACTAGAATCTAACATGTTTTGAGAATCTAAAGTGGGGAGATATTTTAGTGAATGAATATTGGGAATAGTTCACTAAGCTATTGAAATATGTTCCTCAATATTAGGTAGATGAAATGTTTCATATATGTAATTTCATTATGGGATTAAAACCCCAAATTAGATGTGAGGTAGATGTGCATGGGCCATCTATGATAGATCATATCTTTGAGAAAGCAGTTAATTAGGAGTCAAAATTGAAGCCTCTTGCTCAGGTCAGAGATAAGTTCAAGAATTTTGGAGGTTCCAAACCCACTCTTAAAAAGAAGAAAACTGAAAAAGGAATATAAATCACAAAAATCAATTTAGGAATTAAAATTCTAAATTTCATAACTTCTCAGGTAATAAGAAAGCATATGGCAGGTTCAATACTGGTTTTAAAGGGAATCAATAGTTAGAAAGGAAAGCACCACTTGGAGGATGTTTCATCTGTGGGGTTGATCACTATGCTGAGGAATGTACTCAGGGAAAGTCTAAAGGTAAAGCTAAGGGTACTATGTAGTAAGGAACTTTTCAACAGAGAATCCATGTGACTGTTAACAATCATCAAGCTAATTTTCAAGTATCACCTATTAATGCTATAGGTAATCTTTTTGGTCAACCCATTTCTATTTTTATTAACACTAGAGCTATAGAAATTTTTATTTCTCTACAAATGGTTTCTAAGTTATCTAGAAAAGCTAGTTTAATGGCATATGCATGGTTAGTGCAATATGGTAATGAAGCCAAGGTCAAATTTAATAGGTGCTTAGTAGAAGTTGAGATTGAATTGCCTAAATTCACATTGATAGTAGATAGTTATGTAACACCACTAAGATTTTATGATGTAATTATAGGGATAAATTGGATTGTTAAGCATAAATCTAAGGTTGATTTCTATCTTAAGAAGGTAAAATGTCAGTATGATTTTGGGAATCATACCCAAATATAGGATGAGAAAAGGGAGTTAAAACCTAAACAAATTTACACAATTCAACTTAAGAAGGCTCATAGGAAAGGATGTCATACATTTATTGTTAAAATAAATGAAATGGAGGTATCTAAGGAATCATCCATTGAGGATTATCCTTTTATTAAGAACTTCTAGGATGTGTTGCCAGAAGAATTATCAGGTTTACCATCCAAGTGAGAGTTTGAGTTATCAATTGACATAATACCGGGTTCAAAATCATAATCCAAGGCACCTTATAGGATGACTATTACATAATTGCTTGATTTGAAATCTCAACTATAGGAATATTATCTAAAGGGTTAATTCAACCAAGTGTGTCACCATGGGGTGCACTAGTTGTGTTTTTTAAAAATAAGGATGGTAATCTTAGCCTATGTGTTGATTACAAGATGTTGAACAAGGTGACAATCAAGAATAGATATTTGTTGCCTCACATTGATGATCCTTTTGATTAAATTTGTGGGGTAACATTTTTATTTAAGATAGTTCTTTGAGTGAGGTATCACCAACTAATAATTTGAGATTAAGATATTCCTAAAACAATATTCAGAACTCAGTATGGGCACTATGAATTTACAGTATTGCCTTTTGGGTTAATAAATGCCTCAACAACATTCATAAATTTCATGAACAATGTGTTTAGGGATTATCTAGACCATTTTATGTTAATTTTTTGGGATGATGTCCTCATTTATTTTAAGAATGAGGAATAACATCTATATCATCTAAAGATGGTTTTGTAGCATTTGAAAAAGTAAAAACTTTATAGTAAGTTGTCTAAATATGCATTTTTATAGAGGAAAGTGCAATATTTGGTACACATTATCTCCATAGATGTAATTTTAGTTGATCTGGTGAAGATAATAGCCATAATGGAGTGGTTAACACCTTAAAATGTGCATGAAGTGAGAAATTTTATGGGATTAGCAAGATATTACAAGAAATTTGTTCCAAATTTATTGAAAATATTTAACCCAATTACCTCTCTTTAGTAGAATAATCAAAGTTTTGTTTCATTAGACAAGTGTAAAAAATCCTTTTAGGAGATAAAAAAGAGGTTTAATTTGACACATGTGCTAAGAATTATCGATCCTAAGGGTCAGTTCTCAGTAATCACTGATGCATTTAGGGATGGTCTTGGAGGAGTTTTTATTCAAGATGGTTTAGTTGTAGCATATGAGTCTATGAAGCTTAAGCTTTATGAGGAAAATTATGCCCCACATGATCTAGAATTTGTTGTAACAGTGCACGCCTTTCAAGTTTGGAGGCATTATTTGTTAGGAAAGATGTTTAAAATCAAGATTGATAACTTGGGGATCAAGTATATCTTCACCCAACTGAACTTGAATGCTCATCAGAGACATTGTTTAGAGTTCTTATTCAGCTATGATTTTGATATTAAATACATGAAGGGTAAGTAAAATAGATTCATTGATGCCCTAAGTCATAGAAGGTACATATTAGCTTTGGCTACTATTATGTGTACTTTTCATGATCAAGTTGCATTATTTGTTAGGAAAGACGTTTAAAATCAAGATTGACAACTTGGGGATCAAGTATATCTTCACCCAAATAAACTTGAATACTCATTAGAGACATAAGTTAGAGTTCTTATTCGACTATGATTTTGACATTAGATACATGAAGGGAAAGGAAAATAGAGTCGTTGATGCCCTAAGTCACGGAAGGTACATATTAGCTTTGGCTACTATTAGGAGTACTTTTCATGATCAAGTTATTAAATTCTTCCCTGGAGATGAATTCTATGAGTATATTAAGAAATATTTGTTAGAGGATGCTCAAACCCCTAAGTTTAAGGGATTCAAGTTGGATAATGATGGTCTCTTGAGGTACAATGGCATAATGTATGTACCTAATAAAGAGAATTTAAAAAACATGGTGCTAAAATAATTACACAATGCCCCTTATTCAGGACATCCTAGAGTGAATAAGATCATGGATGAGTTAAAACCTCTTTATTTATATAAGGAAATTAAAAAATATGTAACAAATTTTGTGTCACATTATTTGGAGTGTCAGTGTGTGAAGGTTGAACATGTACATCCAATAGGATTGTTATATCCTCATGGTATCCTAGAATGGAAGTGGTAGGTAATTAGTATGGAATTTATCCAAGGCTTACCATTTTCATAGAACCATCATGACATAATATTGGTGGTAGTTGACAAACTAACCAAGTTAGATCACTTCATACTAGGTAATTTGATTGATGAAGCACTAATGCTTGTGAAAATATTCATGAAAGAGGTGTATCAATTACATGGGTTTCCAGATATGATCATTTATGATCAAGATCTAAGAATGACATCTAGGTTTTGGTTGACTCTAAATTAAGCTTTGGGCACATTGTTGAATGTTAGTACTACATATCATCCATAAATAGATGGACAAACAAAGAGAGTAAACCAAGTTTTAGAAGATATTATTCGAATGTATTACATGGATTAACAATACAAGTGGGAAGAGTATCTCCCACTGAAATATTTTGCTTATAATAACTCTAACCAATTAGCTTTAAAGATGGATCCATTTGAAGCAATATATGGAATGAGATGTTGAACACCAATCAGTTGAGACAATCTTGAAGACAGGGTAGTCTTTAGTCCTAAAATGCTTGTAGAAATGGAAGAGCAGGTCAAGCCAATCAAGCAAAGATTGGATGAGGCCAATGATAGACAAAAAAATTATGTTAATCTAATAAGTATAATAAGACATTCTTTTGCTAGTGATAATTTTTTTTTTGGGTTAAGCCTTAGAAGATTTTGATTATGTTTGGTAAATCAACTAAGATTTCACTAAGATATGTGGGACCCTTTGAGGTCTTAGAAGTGATCAATCCCATTGTGTATAGGTTTGCCTTACCACCAACTCTAGTTATTTTACATAATGTTTTTCATGTGTCCTATCTCAAAAAGTATGTAGTTGATCCTTCTCATGTATTGGATTGGAATGCTTTACAATTTCTAGATCCTAGGGTAGTTGCAATAGAACTAGTCAAAATAATTGACACTCGTAAACTTAGTTTGTGTAACAGTAAAGTGTCATAGTGCAAGGTCTAGTGGGACTAATATTATGAGGATAATGCCATTTGGGAGGACTATAATGAGTATTCAAAACTTTGGTTTGAAATAAGTGTCATTAGGATGATGACTAGTTTTAGGAGGGAAGGATGTGGCATCTTGATTTCCTTACTAAACTTGATTTATTCATTAAATAAATATTAATGGGGTTAATGTTATTTAATTACTATTGTAGTAAAATATTTTTATTTATGTTTATGTATGGGCAAACATATAATGATTATTTGTGTGTGACTCGTTACTTGTTAGTTAGTTGTACATGAGTTTTATATGTATGTGGGTTATGCTCATTTAGTATTATTGTGTTTTAACATCATTTTAATTTATTATTATTATTATGGACTAACTACCATTTATATTTTTGAGGTGGAAGCAAGAGATAGTCCACTCTCTAGATAGGTATGGAGGTATATTATCATTAGGGAGGGTGTTGCAGATGATTATGTTAAAGGTGGAGAGATTCAACAAGGAACCCAACACACACCACATAGTACACTTAAATGTATGATTTTTTACTAGTGAATAGTTATGTGTTTGCTTTAATTTCAGTTGTGTTTGGCTATTTCATGCTTGATAATGTTGACTAGTTTTGTTTTGTGATTAGATATTATTGTGGTCATGGTTGTAGTTGTTATTGTTCTTTTGATTATGATAATGATTCCATTGCATAATGTTATAGTTATATATGTCTTTTAGATGACTTTACTTATAAATTATTGACTTCATAACTCCATATAGGTGTGTACCTACAAGCATTCAACATAAAAACTATCATTATAAAAGATTAATAAATGGCATGAAAATAAATTACATTTGTAGTCATTTACAAATTAATTTTTATAAACATTAGCTAACCTAGATCTTAGGTGAAGGTAACTATTGTGGTACGTAAGGTCACATGGTTTTCAAATACCTAATGGGTTAAATTGGGTATAAAAATTTATGTTGACTAATGGTTAAAGTTTTGATATGCATTCAAATTATTAAAATAATTATTATGTTTATTAAAAAATGCTCTTGTCAACCGTAATTGGGGAATCATCATTTTGTTTTACTTGATCGAGCCATGCAAGTTGTAAGAGCTAGTGTTTGATTATGAGTTGAGTGGAAATAGTAAGGTGATTATGTTATTTTGGTGGTTGAAGCTGGAGAATGTTAGTCATACTAGGAATTTCTAGTGTTATGGTGAGTCATTCTTAGGAATTTATGGATAGAGAAGGGTTCACCATGAAATTAGGGGTTTCAGGTGGCATGCAAACGACTATGAAAATAATAAAATATGATGGGGTTTTTGGAATAGAAGGAGGTTGTGGTCGATAGATATGAGATAAAAGAAAAATAAGGATTCTTTTTTGTAGTCAAAGAAGAAAACCTACATTAGGGGCACTCAAGAGGTAGGGTTGTTCTTTTGGTTTACCTTAAAATTATATGTTGATGTTATACAATTATTTTTTGAAATGATTATAGGTATTTTTAAATAGTTGTTTTAAAATGTAAATCCTTATGAAGAATCAAGGATTCGACCCTATGGGAGAAAGAATATTCCCACATAATCGAATCAATGATTTGACTTAGAGATAACGTGACTGTGGGAGGCTAGGGCTAATGATGGAAATGAGTTTATTTGGTGTAAAATTATTACATGAATGTGTTGTATGTTTCATTTGATGTCAATAGGACTATGTGTTACTTTTATTTTCCATATGGCTATGTATTAATAAATAACAAATGGCCTAGAGACATTATAATGGTTATATGTTCATTAGGTTATTTGGAATGTTAATTGGGTTTTTTATTATTATGTGGTTATGATGTTTGTTCCATTATTATATCAAAATAGTTATATGTTTTAGCTTAAATGGAACATCTGGGGTTAAACAATTACTACCAAGTGAGTCAAGAAATATAAATGAAATGGGGTTTTCAACTTGTCCAAGATTTATAGACGTCTGTGTGTAATTTTAGTTGATTATATACAACAGGGATAAGATTATTTTATAAAGCATAATTGTGAGTGTGTATAGTTGTATTGTGGGTTTAGTCTTACTATTTATAGTAGTGTTTAAAAGGGATACAATTAGGTCTATTGTTTATGAGGTAAATTGTTGTGATAATGTTCAATGGGAAGAACTAGGTTAGTCTATTTAACTTATGACTAATGAGTTGATATTAATCGCATGTTTGATATGTATAAAATGTTTGAGTTTATTAATTTATGTTAAGTTTTTTATAAGATAATTGTTATTGTATATTCAGAGATTAGTTTTGTTAATTATAGATTGAGTAATATAAAATGGCTTGGCTAAGTGATATAAAATATTATTGTGGGTTTCCATTGTCTTGAACATGTATACAGAGTAGTATGTAAACAAGGACGTAAGTTAGGAATTGAAATGCTTCATAACGTTAAACAATTGTATGTAATATTATTAGATGAACAATTGAAATATGTTTAACTAACTATGTTAGATGTATGAATAATGATTGAATTTAAATGTTTATAAAAATAGTTGAAGTTGAGCTATATTGGGGACATGGATGTTTAATAAAGGGGTCAAATTCATGTAGAAAAATTTCTAGTGAGTTGACGTACCATATGGTACACAACATAATATTTCACATTTAGATTTTTGTGTCTTAAGGTATTTAATTAGGACATTTGTTGCTAAGTGGTATTAATGTGAATTATATATATATATATATATATATATATATATATATATATATATATATATATATATATATATATATATATATATATATATATATATATATATATATATATATATATAGAGAGAGAGAGAGAGAGAGAGAGAGAGTTAATATTTTCTTAATATGGGAGCTTAGGATAGATGATTAAACTCAAAATGTGTGTGTGTGTGTGTGTATTTAAAAAAAGAAAAGTGTCGATACCCTTTATTCAATTAGATAAAAAGATACATCCAATATGAGCATTTCCAGTAGGAAAGAATACATAAAAATATCCTATATGAGGATATAGAAAGGAAGTGCCTGAGAGATGCACACCCACAATATAAATATGTAAATTAAATGGGGAATCAAAAGCCTCGACCTAACTAGAGATGACATATGGTATGTCCCCCAAATGGGAGTGACAAAACTAATTATCTAAGGGTGATCTCCCTCTCCGTTAGGGAGCCATCATCATGCTGAGATATGATGTGAATATTGGCTTCTTCAATGTTGCAAGACTCCTTTTCTAGAGGATCCGCTACATTGTTGTGTTCTCATAAAATGTGGGAGAAAGAGATGTGTCTGAATTTTGAAGCTAGCATAAGAGTGTGATCTAAAATATAACATAGAGAGATATTGAGGCAATGTACTTTGCCTGTGTGCCAACTACAAACATTTTGAGAGTCTGATAGGACATTCAAATAATAAATTTTATATATATATATATATATATATATATATATGAATTATTCATAAAGAGTATGGTGACATATTTATGTATAATTCATAAAAACATATATATATATAATTAATTAATTCCATTAAGAACTAAGTGGCTAAGAGTTTTAAAAATATAAGTGGACATACAGATATATATGTATATGCAGATAATATATTATGTGCTTAAATGTTTGTATATAGTGAACAAATGTATTCATATCCAAACTATGGTTTATTTCATTGATTTATAATATGTTGAATCATTTATTAATTGAGTGGAAAATAATTAATTGCTTTTTGGAACAAATAAGTATTATGGTTATTATATTTGTTTAATATCTTAGGATTTAATGTGAAATTTTTGAATTGTGTTTACTTTATTTATAATACCTATGAAAATGGGTGTTTTTACATAAAATTGGCAAATACTTAACTATTATAAATATTGTTAGTAATTAATATACTTGTAATATTGTCTTATTTGAAATAGACATTATGTTGTTTTTTAACTTAAGAAATATGACAATAGGTTTTACATTGTTATCATATAGCATGTGATTATTTCATGTAGTTTCCTTTGTATTTAAATATTGTGGTATTGTTATTAAATTTATATGATAATTCTGTGGAATCTTGTATATGAATTATATATTAAATTCTTGTAATAATAACTTTAAGAAAATAATTATGTGAGAAGATTCCCATGCATTTATTTGGGCTCATTAATACATGAAATAAATAAAATCTGTTTGAGTGTGTGTGAATATGATTGATCTATGTGATCTTTAAAATATATGAAAACTTTGGTCAAAGTAATGCTTATAGATAAATCTTATCATTTCACCTGTTTGATTAATATGCATGTATGCACGATGTCATATTAGAATGAAATTATTTATGATATGTTGCATGTAATGAATAACTTACAACACACAAGTTTTAGTTAATTTCTCGATACTTGCATTATTATCATCTGCTCATCCATGAAGGGAGGTGCATTCCCTAGTTGTACAATTATACATGGGATCTATGGTATATGGTTGGTGTAGAAAAGCACTCTGATGATGTTCTCTCTCTCCTCTAATAGTCAACTGATAGAGACTTTTACTCACGATTACATTTTATATATTCACAAGGTTTTGGATACACATTTGTTCCATGAAACAATGTATATATTTATATTCACTTTGATTTAAAACTTTTTATTATTATACTTTGATAAACAATAATTGGCTACTCTTATTGTATAATTTTATTATATAAATTTTTAGCAATTGGCTAAGATAATATGTATTAGATATATAATTTATGATGGATTGAGTACGTAATACTTATTGATGTTGTTAATTTGATCATTATCTAAATTAATCATAGCAATGTATTAAAATAATATTCATTTAGTTAAAGATCAAATATCTTAATTTATTTGAAAATAATCTAGTTTAGATTTCTAATGTACCTTCTTTTTTAAATTGCCTTTTTTCGGATTAAACCCAATGGGGTTATAACAATATTTTACATTAACACATGTCATAGATTGTTCATATATTTCTCTTGTATTTTATACACCTTTCTTATCACTTATTTCTATTATTTCTAGTTGAAAAATTCAAAAAATATAGAAAAAATCAAATATTGCAAAAATACAAAATCATTCAAAATATTCTAAAAGTTTAAAATCAAGACTTGAACATGATTAGAATATAGTATACACCATTTGGCTTGGCTTGGCTTGGAATCATATTATTTTTCTATTACACATGCATTTCACTGGTATTCACGAGTGTTATGCATGACATGCAAATTTTTACATGGATTAAGGTGTTGGACTTGCCTTTACCTAGTAGCCTTGCTAAACTAGGGGCATCTTATCCACATGAGATAGTATGTATGGGTTTTATCATTACATAAATATTATGCTATTTACATACATTATTTATGAATCTTTCTAACATCTCTATTTTACATTATGTACATGAATATGTTATTTTATAGGATATGATCACATTATGTATACATAGTTTAGACTACATTTATAGTTCTTTGTTCCATTGATAATAAAAATTGTACATAGTATATTATAATTTTGTTTATCTATTATGTGTGGCCTTTGTCCCTTATGTGCAATTGATTGAACATCTCTATGATATCTTTTTTGGTATGTGAAATATTTGAACATGTCCATTTGATTTTTTTATTTGGCCCTATGTTATGTGTGACATTTGAACATGTTCCTTGTTTGTGACATCATTCATGTCCATTGGATGTGTCCCTTGGCCTTATGTGTGTAATCTTTCATTCGGTGACATTTGAACATGTCCCTTTTTTTTTACCCTTATCCTTGTTGCATGACATATGCTTGGTGTGTTTATGTGTTTGTTGAGATTGTTAAGTTTGATGAGTGCCATAATACATATCATGTGCTAACCAACACATAAGATATTAATTCTCCATTCTATTACCATGATATTCTTTGATACATTCTATAGGCCTTGGTTTATGTGTTACATACAAAGTTTAAATAATACAAATCTAACTATGCTAACATATTTTCCACATATGCTACTTTATTCAATGATTACATCTTACTATATGTGTTACAATTAACTTTTATTTTAAGATGAAATACTTTTAGGATAATCTCCCTCACCTCAAAAGGAAAGCATTTCATCTGACTTTTCATACATGAGATAATCCATTTCAAGAGAAAAAATTAGTTTGGGCACAAAATATAGCTTTAAAGTTTCAAAATGGTACAACATTTAACCATTGGAATAAATTATGGGGGAATATGACATGTGTATGACTCATATTTTAGATCAAAGTACAAATTCACATAGTTTTAAGTGTTGATACATGTTTATGCACAAGTTTCAAAGATAATTTATAATTGACATCTACACACAATTACAAATTTTATAATTATCGATGAGGGCATGATACAAATTCATGCCATGATTTTTAATACTATTGCTAAGCTATGAACATGGTGTAATCCATTATATTTTGATCATGTATTTAAGAATGAATTTGTAATTAAACCTACAAGCCATCTGTATTGTTTGATTCCATTTAAATGTATAATGCACAACTTAGAGATTTAATTCTCTCTAGAATTATGTTTACAAATCCATTTAAGATTTCAACCCATTTCACATCTTGGGATTAAAAATACCAGCTGAGTTAAATTGAGGCTTTTACATCCCTCAATGGGTGTTATTTCTTTTACACAAGTGAAAATTCAATTTAGGGATTGATCACCCTCTAACTATCAATTTGTTCAACTAAGGAACCAATCTTTCCAATGCTTCAAGGAAGCAACATCTACAAGCAAAGTTATAGAAGCAAAACATTAGTTTCATGCATACAAGTGTATTCCTCCCTTGCTCTCTTTTTAAGTTCAAGAATTTCCAAATTTAAACATTTTTTTTAATTAAAAAGTGCACTTTTATTAATATAAAAAGATATAATACATTGCTAATCATACAAAAAAATATGGGTGGAAAAGTCACACCCCAAAATAACCAAACTGAGATAAGGAAGCCTTGGGAAGAGTAAAGTCCAGAAAAGGCCACCATGTGACCAAACAAACCATAGTTAAACTAACTCAAATGCACATTAATTAAAAAAAAGAAAGATAAAGGCACACACAATAAGGAGTCCATTAAATAGCAATAGTAAACATCACGTCAGGCAGAGGTGAAGGATCTTAAGGGTTCCCCCCACCCCCTAAGCCAGGGAATCTTCATCAAATTGGGTGGGGTCCCAACCATCAATCTACTGGTTGAAGCTTAATATCAATGAGACCAATCCCACTAGCTTCTTTAGGGTGACAATAAATGTCCTAAGAGACTCGGTGAAAATTATGGTGCCCTTCAAAATTGGTCCAAAGAAAGTCTCTTAGGAGATTTTCCATCTTTGCACAAGAGGTATTGGAAGGATCCCAGTAAGATGAGTAGTAAATATGAGTAGCATTGAGCACCTTAGAACAAATCTAGAACTTTCCAACCAGATTCAATGATTTGGTGATCTAGAAGGAGAATTTTTTCTTAACTCTTTGAGCCATATAGGACCACAACTCTATAGGTGAGGCTCTAAAATCAAATGGAATGCCTAAGAATTTAAATTTAACCTTGGGGAGGATACATTTCCACTTATATCCCTCCAACCAAGGAGGTTTTGGTGAAAGGGATTGGCGATAACATTGAATCTTCTACTATTGAATGGAAGACCCAGAGGCAAGACATAAAATGTCAAGACATTCCATAACATACTTAACATAGTCCTAAGCTTCCTAAAGAGTGAGGAAGGATTCATCAACAAAGTTCCCATCAATCAATAGGCAGTCTAAGTTAGGGAGAGAAATACCCTTCACCAAACCCCTAGAAGCATGGTTGTCTAAGAGATAGTTAAAGCCCTCAATAGCCAAAACATAAGGAGAAGGTGCAAGGGGGCAGCCCTATCTGATATATCTATGAAGTTCAAAGTGTTGGTATTGAGAGCCATTTATATTAATACAAGCCACAACATCCTAAAACATCATATTAACAATGTGAACAAACCTATGACTAAAATTGAGAGCTTGAAGCATAGTTATGATAAAAGGCCATTCAATTTGGTCGTAAGCTTTCTTAAAATCAATATTGATGAATAATGCCTTATGGTTGGATATCCTATCATATTTCATACCTTCCTAAATAGTAATAACATTATCCAAAATTTATCTATGTTGAGTAAACCTTGTTTGATTACTTCTCATAATTAAAGAGAGCAGATACTTGATTATGAGGGATAAAGCTTTAGCGATGATTTGTAAGACACATTAAGCAAGGTGATGGGGCTTCAATTGGTAATTACCTTAGGGTCATTAGCCTTAGGAATGAATTTGATGTTACCTTGATTAATGATATGGCCCAAAGAGTTGGATAAATTAGCTTTAGAGTAGACTTTATGAAGATTAGGTCCAATCGTATCCCAAAGGGTTTGATAAAATTTATAGAGAAACCCATCAACTCATGTGGCCTTGTTAGAGGCCATCTGCTTGACAACTTCCTTAAGGTCACTAAGGCTAAGTATCCTATTGCAAGAAAATATCTATGATTTTGAGAGCTTATAAGGGACCACGTCAAGGCAATGAGAGAGAGTAGCTTCACGAGTAGGGGAAGAGGGCTACACAGCAAACACTCCATGATAGTGATGCATAAAATCTTATAATATGGTAAACATGTCTAAAGTGCATCTACTGGATTTAATTTTCTCTACAAATTGACTTTAATGAAGGAGAGAGAAACATTCTTGGGTAATTTTGTCTCCAACTTTCAACTAATGCATTTATGCTCTAAGTTATGCTCCATTGACCTTGTAAGCCTCAATCGACTCGAGCCTATGTCTCCACATGGAAACCTGAGTCTATAGATAAGGGTTTAAAGGCATGACGTTTAATTCCTTTTAAACCCTAAGGTATTCATGTTTTTTATCATGATGAATATGTTGCCTAAAGAAGGTCACTTGTTTGCCATAAATTCAGAGAAAAGAGGTGGTGTGGGCTATTTCATTAGTCCACCACTCAATCTAGCTAGTGTCCCTTGTGGGTCTGGGAGCCAGGTTCTAAATTTTGATGATATTCCCAATAGTATACTCATGTTTGAGATGGGAAGTATTGAGGTAAAATTGAGAATTATGGGATTTAACTTCATGTAGTCCACTCAATGTAGAAATAAATAAGGTGATGGTTAAACAAGAAAGTGTCTGGGATCATAGAAATAGGCCGATCATGAATAGGAGTGAAGAAGAAAAGATCTTATTTTGCTATCAAGGAACAATCAAGATTCTTAAGAATTAGATCTTGTCTTTGATGAAAATTATACCATGTGAACCAATGAGAATTTGATTATCTCTTCTTGCAGTGGTTGGGATAAAAAACCCCAAGTTTATTTTGCATGTAAAACCATGCCTCCCATTCCCCTTCACACCATCTCATGGGGAGAAATCCTTCTTTGTATTTAGTAGAATCCATCATGTTAAAGGCACCATAGAGAATCTAATACACATCTAGAAGAGAGTCTGCCAATCATCTCCAGAGTAAGGTGCGTTCCACAACATCATTAAAGGCATACAAGTTGAAAACGCCAATGCTACAATTACCAAAGTCAAAAAGAGTCCAGACCACCCAATGGGTGGGGTCAAAATCCCATAACATAATATTTGGAGACAATTCAAGTGCCAAAAGGGTGACAACCCCTCCATGACTAGGCTCATGATAGGTGGCCTGATAAAGGGCCCTAGGCCAGATAATGCGAGCATCAGAATGAAGAAAGAAATAAAAAAAATTGACTTCTTGCATGAAAAAAAATTTCATTTTGTAAAAATAATGACAATTGTTCCTAACCATATACTTATGTGTCAGATCAGTGAGCCCTCTAACATTATAAGAATAAACTATCATTGGGAATCATCAAGGTTCATATCATTTCCCTTTATAAGACCTAAGAGGGTTGCAAACTGATTGAAAGCTGAGCTAGGAATGGCATAGTCTCCAAGTTTGAAAGGTTGCCTTTTTTTGGCATATAATCCTCATCTACAGAGGGTGAGGGACTATGAGAGTGCTATAAAATAATTTTATAGTTGAGGATCACAAGACCTAGATTTGAATCTGAGTCATTCATCCTTGAGGGGGTTGTGAGGATGGAGTCGTAGGAGAGAGCGATAGGGAAGAAATAAAATGGGAGATCGCTTAAGGATAATGAGATATAAGAGGCAGGGTTTTAAATTGCATGGGCATAGGGACTTTATCAAAAAAGACTAATAAGCTTGCTCCCCTTATGGGTTGGTACATCACTGGCTGGGGCTTAGCATTTTTATGAACTACATTATTCTTCCTATTAGAGATTGTTGTCCACCCATTAGAATTCTAGGGTTTTGAATCAAACCCACTTTTTTCTTGAAAAATAGGAGTGGGAACCATTAGAGGGCATTCTCTAATCATATGGTCTCAATTCTGGCACCAAAAACAAGTGTTTGGGAGATTGATATAAAACATACACTATGTGAAATGATTATTACCTACTTGAATGTCAATGAACTCTTTGAGGTCTTTAGCAAGGTCTATTTCCACACAAACCCTTCTTTGAGGATGTGCTACATAGAAATTTTGTTGTTCATGGTAGATAAAACATACCAGAGGCTTGATAAGTTTGTGAACCAAATTCCACAGAGGAAGAGGTAAGCCTAGAAATTCTACCCAAACTAGGATTTTAAGTTTAGCTTATTATGAGACTTGAAAGTATTGGGTCTGATGGGAGAAAAAAACCAAAGTGTTATGAATAAACTAGGGGCCATGATTCACAATAGCTTTTCAATATTCAAGGTTTGTGAAATGAATTAGGAAGAAACCTTTAGCAAGGTTTTAAACCCCTTCCAATTTCACCCCATGGCCTTGTTAATTTATGTGAACTCATTGCTTTAATAGGCTCTTTGGAGGAACTCGACCCACAAAATAAGTAACCAAGGTAAAAATTTCAAAATAATTATAGGTTTTATCAAACTTTCATAAATCTAGAACCACATCTGGTAAAGGAGTGTCAGGTTTAGAGTCAATATCTGATGGTAAACCTTTGAGACAAACTTTTGAGCTTGTTTTAGTGCCATACTTCTCAGACTCCCATTGACAATCCACGTATCAAATAATGTAAAAATGGTGGCAGCAACCATTTAATAAAGGGAAGGTAACACCACCCAAAGTGTGAACGATAACCTTGATTCAACATAATAAATGCACTATCAAAACTGAATTAATCCTACCTAGATTGAAGATAGATTGATGATTTGATGGATGGGGAAACCCTAAAACTGTGAGGGCTCGTGAGGTGGACTATGACAAATTGATGATGTGATGGATCGGGAGGAGGTGGCGAGGGCCCATGAGGTGGGCTATCTGGTGGAACTCTATTCATAGTGCACGGGGCACTCCCCCAATGGTCGAGGAGTTCCTGTAAGTGGCGGAGGTCCAACACCATTTTCTCCACTTGAGCTTGGATCTGCAAGTAAACTGAGAAAATAACAACCACCTTTTCATTAATAGAAAAATAAATTCCATAGTCCTTATGATTAAAAATAACATTATTTCTGGCTTTTTGAAGCTGAAAGAGGATGATAACATAAAAAATTGCTAGAGAAAAGCAATAAAAGCTATCCAATTTGAATAGTCCCCAAAAAGCGTCTATCGCCAAGAGAAGGGCTTAGGATGAAAGGGTTGAAAAAGGAAGTGAATCTATTGCATGCAAATTGAGCTTTAGGACAAAACCAGAATAGATGCTTGAAATATTCAGGCCACTTGCAAGCCAAATAGAAGGGTGGGGGAATGCGTAGGTGGAACAACCTCTCACTAAGGGGGAACCCTTGGTAGATTAAACACCAAAGAAAATGAGCCAACCTTGGCTCCAAACCAGGGTGCCACACACGTTTCAGACGGGTGATCCAAGTCCTGGGAGAAGATTATAGGCCTTAGCGTCTGTTGAGCTTGTCAAGAGTTAGGGAGAAAAGACTCATCACCTGATGAAGAACCCAGGAGAGTAGGCTATGAAATGTGTATCATAGTTCCAACTTCAGTCTTTACACCATGCCTTGGGAAGTTGAAGGCCAAACTTATGGAGCATAACATCAGGAAGTAACTCTTAAATGCAAATGATGGAAGGTAAGTTAACATTATTTAATTGAAATTTGGTTTTCAAATCAGGCCAGGGGATCCAGCCTCTAGAAGTAACCAAGTCATAGATAGTGTGAATCCCTTTACAAAATAATTGCAATACTTTAACACCAGAGAATTCAGCCAGGGGAATAGAAGAGCTAGTGAGAATATGAGACCACTATAAACTATGATCATTAAAAAATAACCTTATGCGAAAGCCATCCCCTACCCACTTCAAGTGGGGTTTGACTGCTTCAAAATCCTTCCAGATACTTTTGACAATAAAAGAGTCTGTAATCTCAATAGACACATTAGTGATGAGAAGGGATTGAAAGCTAATATTATGCCAACTAGTTTTGCCATAGGGAGAGCTTGAAGAGATACGATGGTGGAGGAGGATTTTCCAAGACTCATTTCTCTCAATAGCCTAAACAACCCATTTAGTCCACAAGGCCATACTTTGTCGATAAGTGTCAATTATGCCCATGCCACCTTTATCACGAGGAAGGTAGCAAATATCCCAGGCCACCGGATGAAAACCCCAGGCCTTGTTAGAATTGGCATAGAGAAAATCTCAAAGAAGCATGGCTAGATCATCATAAGAAGCTTTAAAGGGGGCCCAACAAGAGGAATAGTAAACACAAGTGGCAACCAAAATCTTGGTGCAAATTTGGAACTTGCCCATCAGAGAGAGGGGCTTGGTGATCTAATATTCAATTTTCCTTTCAATCCTATTGAGGACATACTACCAAAGCTCAGAAGGTGAATTGTCAAAAGCGAAGGCGATGCCTAAGAACTTAAATTGATTCCCCTGAGCGATCCATTGCCAATTAAACTTTTTAAGCCACTCATGCATCGACATCATGCTTTGTCACGAGCACTGAGTTTTCCTCCATTGAAGGCTAGAGCCCGAAGCCAGACAAAAGGCATCTAGGCATTGCATAACTTCACTAAAAGTGGCCTCTTGCTCTTTAAGCGTGAGAAAGGTGTCATCTACAAAGTGGCCATTGATAAGCTGAGAGGTGCGGTCGGGGAACATAATACCACAAACAAGCCCCTGTAAGGCCTTAGAAGCCAAAAGGTAACCCAGTGCTTCAACAGCTATAACATAGAGTGCTTGAGCAAGGGGACACTCTTGTCGGATAAAACGCAGGAGCTCAATTCACAGGGTTTGATTCTGTTAATAATGAGGTAGGCGAAGGCGTCATGAAACAAGGTCTGCATAATACCGATAAAATAAGGACCAAAGCTGAGCACATTAAACATGGCAAAAATAAAATCCCACTCAATCTTATCATAAGCCTATCAAAATCTAACATTAAAAAAATAATTCTCTAATGAGAGAAAAGACCCCAAGCCATACGCTCCTAGACTACAATAAAATTGTCCAAGATATACCTCCCTCTGCTTTCTTTCTCTTTTATTTTAT
Organism: Torreya grandis; assembly: GCA_037957365.1. Lineage (NCBI taxonomy): Eukaryota > Viridiplantae > Streptophyta > Pinopsida > Cupressales > Taxaceae > Torreya > Torreya grandis. The sequence continues at coordinate 1,026,468 of JARHVA010004983.1, forward strand.
TTTTTTGATTTATTATTTGTTGTTAAGGTGGGGGAAGGTGGAGGGCTTGTCCATGGGGAAGGTGGAGGGGCTGAGAATAATATATAATATGTTTGGGTAAGAAATATAAGTATGAGGGATGATGAGATGGTGCTGCATGTCTGCTACTGATTGTCTATGCTTCTCACAGCTGATGGGAGGCCTATAAAAACTCAAGAATGGATAGAGGTTTGTTGGGAGCACTGGTGTCCTCAATCGTATGTGAGGTAGCCATTCTTCTTTTAATCCTCTCTCACTCACCATCTAGTGCTGCTGCCTTTTCTTTCAGTTCGGTGTGGCCAATCGTCATGGAAATTTGTCACTCGTCAGAGGCAGTGACAGCAGCAACTCGAAGTGGAAGTGGAAGTGGCAGTGGCAGATCCAGATCCAGATCCAGCAAGAGGAGGAGGCTCATGCTTATGCTTCCCTCTTCCCCGAATGGGACGATGGGTGCAGCTTCATTCAAGGCCAGTTTCAAGATGTCGGCAGCCACATTCGAGTGGCTGTGCGCACAAATGGAGCCCCTCATAGGGGAGAAGTCAGGGGTACGTATGTATGAGCATGTGGGAATGGGGTTGTTGAGATTGGCCAGCGGTTGCAGCTACTGTAGCGTGGCGCAGATGTTTAGTTCGACGGAAGCAATGGCTCGTCAGTGCACTCAACGGCTTTGCAGGCTCCTCTGCATTCATTTCAGGAAGTGGGTGGCTTATCCGTCCCCCTCCGCTCTTCCCACTGTCTCTGCTCAGTTTCACAACATCAGCGGCCTCCCCAATTGCTGCGGCGCCATAGACTGCACCCGCTTCAAATTCATAGTGAAAGGGTCTCAGGATCACAGTGTTGTTACCCAAGTAGTGGCAGACTCTTGTTGCCGAATTCTGAATATTATAACCGGACTTAATGGCGATAAGGGGGATGCTAGGGTTTTGAGGTCGTCGACATTGTATGCAGATGTAGAGCAAGGCAAGCTGCTGAATTCGGAGGCGGTGTGCGTGAACGGAGTAGGGGTTCCTCAGTACTTGGTGGGCGATGCTGGTTATCCTCTGCTGCCGTGGCTGATGGTGCCCTTCGCGGATCCCGTGGTTGCTTCATGCCAGGAGCACTTCAACACCAAACTCCATCTCATGAGGCAGACGGCTTTGAGGACCATCGCATGCCTCTCTAGCTGGGGAATTTTGAGTAAACCCATAGAAGAGCAGGAGGTTAAACTAGGGGTAGCATGCATAGGAGCCTGTGCCATTCTCCACAATATTGTGTTGCTTAGGGAAGACGGTGCTGACAGTGGTGTTTTAAAAGGCATTCAGGATTGTAGCTTGCACGATCATAGTTCGCAGTATTACAGGGATGCCAACGCCCAAGAATCTTGGATTGAACACAAGGCATCCCTCATAAGGAATGCTTTGGCTCTACAAGCTACGGACCTTCCGAATTCAGGGCATCCATTTCTATAAAAATCATTGAATTTCCTCCCTCTCTATTCTGTACAAGCCCCTCATCATTCATTCTTCAAACTCATTCAAATCTTCAAACAGGTATGCCAATCTTTCTGTTTGTTCCCTTCCTTAAGTTCAAAAGTTTGACGATTTTCACTTTCGTTTGTTAGAGAGCTTCATTAAACATATGCTCCTTAAGGGCCTGCACAACACACATGGACTTTTGCTCAATCTAGATGCCAGTTGTAAGGGTCATCGACTGTGCTACCTGGCCTTATCGTTTTCGTTTTTGTTTGTGTTGCTGGGGTGGGGCACACTGCAACTAGTGGAACCCTTTTGCCACTTTGAAATTCAGGCAAGCTTTCCAGTGAACCAAGGACCTGTATATGGCCATTTTCACTTTGATTTCTGATAGGATTGAGGCCCTTTTATGCACACATCCACATTTAACTCAATGGAAACAATTTCTTGAATAGTTTGTTTTCCAGTTCAGTTCCATGTTTATGGAAAGAACTAATACACCTAAAATCTGTTGCAAGAGATTGTTATGGAGAATAGCATGCAGCATATGTTGGTTATATATAAATACTTCTCCTGCTAGAGGCCAGTAGTTGTTCCCATTACTAAAGGGCCTTGAGCAGCAAAAGGAATTTGAACCATTTGTAAACCAATTAGAAATTGGAATATGAAATTAAGCCCAAGCCCATGCATTCTCTGCTGAGCTGAACAAGGGGAAGCATGGAAAGAGATCACAACTGGATTAGGATATATTTGGAAGTTGATTCGGATCATAGAATTAATCTCAATTATTGGAATATTGGGATCTTCATGGAATCATTGTTGTGGGTGTTTTGTTTTTGCATTATAAATAGCCACTTTTGTATTGTTTGAAAAATACGGTTGACATATAAAATGACACTTGTATGAGATGAAATGAGTCGATTATTTTGCCACCAAACATATTACACTCATAAAAACTTACAATTCTTAAGTGCTTCTTTGGAGTTCTCCTAGGATAGGAGACTCTACACTTACGTATTTAGCCTTTACCTTGAGATGCGTTTGTAGATGCATTGATTATCTAGAGCATTTCAATGACATCATTCTAGTCCAAGATCCACTACTTACAACTTGAAAACTGGTCTATAAATCTTATTCTAATAACATGCCTGCCCGTAAATGTGATGGTTCATGCATTGTAGTTGGAATAGAGTTACTGTATTGATCAGCTTATTTCATTTAGCAGGTAATAATTTTTTTTCTGGTTAAATGTGTCTATAAACTTGGATTTTCCTGTGCAATAGTAGGAGTATCTTGTACTCCGTCACTTATGTATCTGGGGATTTTTCCTCGACTACTTGAATTCGTATTGCACATGATCAATTGACCATCAAACGATAGTCCTTACTAGGTCAAATGGAAAACTATATGCATACTTAAGGAGACTGCCTAAGCTGTGTTCAATAGATCCAAGATATTCTTGAGATTTTCATGTGACATATATGCTTTAGCTTCATTTATTTCTTTTTCTAGCTTTCTCTGCCGCATTCATTTTTTTTTTTCTTTCATGTGTAAGCTATTTGCATAGATCCCTGAAGATTGTGAGCAAATTATCCTATGGTAGACTTTTGCAATATTACATTTACATGTTCATCAAGGTATTTGAACTTGGGTCACTCCCAAAAGAGTGAAGCCCTAAGACAAGAGATCACTACTTGATCTAAGATTCTTTTCAATGTTTATGAGTTCAAGAACCAATGTAGATAATAAAAATAAGACAAGATGACATAAGATGATATACCTTTTTTTTTAATAAAATATAAGCATATGCATTAAGAGAGCTTGTTTTGTATTGATCTTGACCGGTTTCATAGATATTGATCCTCATGGATGCTAAATGTTTTTTGTCTCACATGTAAGACTTGCAGGTTTGGCACAAATTTTGTTACCGAAGGAAAAATGTTTGAAATTATGCTCTTTGTTGAAACAGGTTGATTTAGCACTCTAAAACCACTACCCATGAATTATGGGTCAATGAGATTGACTTGATAATAATGCAGCACATTTCTGAAAAATGATATTACACAATGATGCACTACATAAACACCAAACATATGTGATTTGAAGTTGTCTCCTTTGAGTGTTTGCAATATGTATGTCCCTAATTTAAAGACTTATTTGATGATGAAAGTCTCATCCATTTCGTCATGTGTTTTCTTCTTTTGTCATAAATGTCCAATTTAAAAATAAAATCTTCTACTTTGAATGATATTGGGTTCTCGTTCTTGTTGTATTGCTTACAAAGTAGATTGTGTTCCAGTGCTTATTGTCTTTTTTTGTCCAGTGTGTCCAAAGTGGCAATACATGCATCTTGGTAATCTTCATACGCGATTATTGCCTAAAGAGAGATATGTATTAAAGGAATTTCAACTTCCAATGGTAGAACAACCTCACTACCTCAGACGAGAGATATAGGAGTTTCCCTTGTGGATGTTGCAACACCCAATTTTATCCTATCTCCTTCATTTCATCTGATCAAGTGATGTAGGGTGGGAGAGAGAGAGAGAGAGAGGAGGAGGAGGAGGAGAGAAGGTGAGTAGGGGCGATGAGGGAATGGGTTTGTTTACATTTTGTTGCTCGTACATTTTGGGTGTTGTGGTGCCCAACACCATAAGGACGTTCTGGAAACACCATTGAAGGTTTGCCAAACCTGCTACATATCTTTTATTTTTCTTTTTGTTGTTTGGATGTTGTCATTCAATTTTAAATTTTGAATGTATTTACGCTTTGGCCATGCACGGTAAAAATGTGTATGCCATGTAATGAGAAAATAGATTTCATCACTTTTGTCATCATTCATGTGTTCAGAGAGCTCCCACACTTTGTATATGCAACTAGTTGGGCCTTTGTAGTTGGGGCACCATTTTTGTGCATACCCTGCATTCAATGCTTTCCCATGAGATCACATTTCTTCAAGGCATTTTGCTAAGCAACCAATAACTATGTATGACACTGCATTTTTCATATCGGCTTTCTATGTGCATCAATTACAACAACAAGTAAAAAAGCACGCGCGCGCGCGCGCACACACACACAGATAACTCTGCATTTTTCACACCGACTTTCTGTGTGCAACAATTACAAGGGGTGTGCGTGTGCATGCATGTGTAATCCCATTCACTCTGATGGACGTAACATATGATTAGTTTCTAAACTTTCCCAAAGGCTTAATAACAAGCTACAACCAATTTAGTAACATGTTCTTTGTCCATTTTGGGCAAGTCATCGATCCAAGTGTGTTATACCAATAGTTCACCTGCATCAAAAGGGAACCCAATGAGCCCATAAGAAATTTCAATGCTAGGTTTCAAAATATGTATAGTTGAATCACTGTGATGTATAGAGTAGAGGCCTAGCTAACCCTTGAAATGTACAATAATGCACTAGATCTTTAGATTACTATGTTTCTTTGTATCCTTTAGTGGTAGATCTGCGCCTAGCTTATGATGAGGCCATCAAAGTAGATAGAAAACTGAACCGTCAAGGTCTATTGGCACCAGCCATCCCAAATATGCTGCCAAGTATCTCTGTTTTGAACCCTCTTTTTGCCACTAGCTAGAACATACCCATGCCACAACACATGCCAGTTGCAAACTAGCTTCCCTTAAGACACATTGCTCCTACTTGGGCCCTAGGATTCCTTATCCCAATCAATAATTAACGCCCCAAGTTCAGAATCAAACATTAGTTTCCATTGTGAACAATGTCCAAAGCCAACCCAAAGACTCTACTAAGATCGAGTTAGATGCTATACAACGCATGGTACATAATCTCAACAATGACTTCTTGGTCTTCAAAGACAAGCTGGAAATAATGGTGGTGAGAGTTCAAACAAGGATTCACTTACCAAAGACACAATCATCCCCATAACTGTTCTAACAACTAACTAGATCCCTCACCTAATAAGTTGCCTGAAATTAACATCTACAAGTCGGCCTTGACAAATTAGTGCCATGTGTAAAATATAGCCAAACATGGTGAGCTCGATTGTATTGAGTTCTACAGTGTCTTTGACATATTCCAAAGATATGGAAGAGTATGAGGTAGTCCCAAACCACCCAAGGCTATCAATCAAACTGAGTCCTCTAATGCTCTAAGATTCTCGAGCACTGCCATGGTTTGACATTAGACTTCCCCAGCGATGAAGACAATGAATCATATGATGCCACCAATGAGGTGCAAGCTTTCCAACAATTCAAAAGGAATAACTACGCTCTTAGGAACTGGACATAGTAGCAACCCCCTTACCATGACAACCCCTCTTAACGATGGTGACACTCCTGCCCACGAGCAAGGAATGACCCTCCACTCCCAAAAGCAAATAATCCTAAGCCAACTAAAGATACCTAGCCTACTACCAACAAGATTGGGTACAACATAGTAGAGGACATGATGAAGATCAAGGCAAACATCACTTTGCATGAGCTTTCCCAGATCACTGAGCAAAGATATCTCTTAAAATCCCTCACAAACAAACTAATTTAGCCCAAACCCAAGCTTGCATACACTAACATGTTGATACACAAGAATAAGGTAGAGGTTCCACCTTTCCTCCTTATTGTTAGGCTATTTGGGAAGAATATTCGTAATCGTTTAGTTGACTCAAGAGCATATGCAAATGTCATGCCTACGAAAATTTGTTAAAAACTGGAATTAACACCTATTAAGTTAGATTAAATAGTGGTCCAGTTAGATAAGTTTGAAGTTAAAGTAGTGGGCGAGCTCTTGAATGTCCATATGTAGCGAGAATTTAAGTCCAGGGATGGATATTCAAGTAGTGTAAATCCCAGAGGCTTATGGGATGATGCTTAGTAGAGACTAGTCTAAAACCTTGAATGAGTACATGGCTACAAACTTCTTCCATATGTGGTTTCCTTGGAGAGGTGTAGCCAATCATAACTGTGTTGACAAAGAACCCAAAATGAAACATATGATAACGAAATACAACACAATCAATGAATAAATAAACCTAGTATTCTCTGATATATGTGTTTATACTTTGTTTACAAAATGTACGTAAAACTAAGCTGATAAAGATCTTGAGTTTTTAGGTCTATGGTTTTTGTACTTTGATGGGGCCCATTCTAAACAAGGCTCTGGAGCAAGAATTCTTCTCATTGACCCATTGGGGAAACACCACCTATTTGCCTATAGACTGCAATTTCATTGTGTTGAAAATATTGTCATTGATGTCAAAGGTCTAACATTATTGGTGATAAAGGTCCCATAACATTTAATGGTGTTTTTAATATTCATATCTTGGCTAATGTGTATTAATATTTATTTAATATTAATGAATATATTTTTGGTTGCATATAGTCAAATGAGGGCCCATGGAGAAGTCAAAGAGTCATGGGGTAAAGACAAAAGAGGAACGAGACATATTTTCCTATGAAGAGTTATCTTGAAGAATTCCAAGAGTCACCAAGTGAAGACAAAAGGACACAATTTCTCATGAAGGGACACTTTGAGGAATATAAAAAGTCACTAAGATAAAGACAAAAAAGGAAAGTATGTATTTGCTCATGAAGAGTCACCGTGTGACTCTTCAAATGTAAAGATTTGAAGAGTCATGTAAGTTTGACGTTATTTTCTATGAGGAGTGAAGGGTCACAAAGGGTGAATGTCAAAGGTCATTTGGAAAGCTATAAATAAAAGCTTGAGAAGCCATTTGTAATATGCAAGGGAATGTATGGTTTATAATTGTTTTATTTAAGAAAAGAGGAGAGAATAGAAAGATATATTGCAGAGTTCTATCATTTGTTGAGAAAACAACATTGAGAGATAGTTGTGAGCTTCTGTGGGTTGTTGCTCACAAATCTTTGCAAGGGGTTGGTGCTCACAAATCTTTGATGTGGGTTGGTGCTCACAAATAGTTGTGTTGGTGTTCGACAAAGAGGTTGATGCTCCTGCAAGTTGGTGCTTGCGAACTTTGTAATTTGAGTTGGTGCTCTTTCATATACTTGAGATTGTTTTTCATGGTTTTTCTCATATTGAATTTTTACGTTAAAATTTGGTGTCTCTCTCTCTCTCTCTCTCTCTCTCTCTCTTGTGTAGTGTTTATTGTTTCAGATTTATTGCATATCTTGAATGTATGGTTAAGTGAAAATTGATTAAGTAAAAGTTTATAAGATATATGATATATTGATTCACCCCCTCTCTTAGTATATTTCGTGCTTAACAATTGGTATCAGAGTAAGTTCCTTTGGAAAGAGTTCTACAACTTGAAGGTAGATCAGAAAAACACGATGACTAGATTACAAGAAAGTTTTTTTACAAATAAGACACCTTTGTTTGATGGGACAAATTATGCTTTTTGGAGCATAAGGATGATGACTTATTTGATGTCTCTTAAATTCAACATTTGTCAAGTAGTTGTAGAGGAATACGAAGAGCCACAGACACTTGTGATTACTTTGACATAAAAAAAAGGCAAGTGAAAATAATGCTAAAGATTTAAATGTTATTTTATGTGAATCAGAATTTGTTAAATTTATACAATGCAAATCTACTCATGAGACTTGGATAAAACCTAAAAATATTTATAAAGGTGATGGAAAGGTTCAACAAGCTAAACTCCAGAGTTTCAGAAGACAATTTGAGAGTTTGAAAATGGAAGAGGAAGAAAATATAACGAGTTATTTTTTGCTGGTTGCTCAAATAGTTAATCATATTCAAAGCTTTAGAGAAAAGTTAGAAGAATCAATGGTGGTGCAAAAAGTTTTGAGATTTCTACCAATGAGATATGATGCAAAGGTTTTGAGAATCGAGGAGATGAAAGATCTAGCTAAGATAAAGATGGATGAACTACATGGTATTCTTATGGCATTTGAGATGTACATCGAACAAGAGAAACTTTAAAAAAGAGAAGCTACTTTCAAGACATCAAAGAAAGACAATGCTAGGATTCAAGAATCAAGTGATAGCTTTAATGATGATAAAGATGACAATGGAGCTCTTTTCATTCATAAATTGAAAAAAAACACATGAAAATATTAAAAAAAATTGTCTTTCAAATGTTTTAATTGTGAAAAGATTGGATATTTTGTAGCTAAGTGCCAAAATAAGGGTAATGGTGATAATGAAGAAGGAAAGTCTACATACAAGAAGAATTTTAAAAGAAAATTCAAGAAGGGATTCAAGAAAAAGAGTTTATATTCTAAAGATTTTAGCACAGTGGAAGATAGTGGAGTTAGTGATTCAGAAGAAGAAGAGATTTTATTCATGGCCATACATGAATATGTCTTCGCAAGCAAAAGTACAGATGATTAAGAAGAACATGATGAAGTTGAAGTGAATCTGGAAGAACTTATTTGTACTTTAGAAGAATTAAAAGCTCTTGAAAAGATGAATTGAAGATTGAAGCTTCAGATCGAAAAAAATGAAAAAAAATCGAAAGAAATAACTGAAGATCTACAAGCACATATTGAATAAGCCAAAAACACTGAAGAAGATCTAACAGTTCAGTTACAAAAAGTAAGTGGAGAATGTGAAATGTATGTTGTTGAAATTACGTATTTAAAAACAGATCTTGAAAAAACAAATAAAACAGTCAATGATAGAGGAACAAATGATTCAAAATTTGAGAATAACACTAATATGTTGAATAAAATATTAGAAAGTCAAAGATCAATGTTAGATAAGACAATTATTGGATTTAAAAAAGAGAAAGAGGAGGCCATTACTTTCATAGACAAGGTTTAACACAGAAAAATGAAAGTGCTATGTTGAAGCTCTTATAAAAGAGAAAATAAAAAAAGAAGAAGTTAAGAATACAGAGAACATCTTAAACAAATAAAGATGGAAGGAGCATAGCTACAAAATGCAATCAAGACAGAGATACACAAACAGATTTTATTTTTATGGTTACTATTTTTATTGTAATGGATATGGTTATAAGAAAATAGAATGTCGAAAAAAATTAACAATTTTAGAAATAAGGAGAATAAAATTTATGCAGAGTCAAGCAGAAGTCATAATTTTTTTGTTTCTTTATCAGGGTTTAATGAAAAAGTCATAATATGTTACAAGTGCAATAACTTTGGACACATAGCTCGGTACTGTAGAAGCGTATTCGAGTCAGTCAAACACCAGATTTTCAAGGCTCCATTTATCAAGAAGAAAGTCATACAGGGTCATGCAAGAAGAAACAACCTGAAAATTTTGTTGGTTCAGACAACGTTGCATGCAAAAAATGAAAAAAAACTATAATTCATTGACAGCGAATGTTCAAGGCACATGACAGGGGATAAAAACAAGTTCATTACCGTAAAGAAGATCAATGATGGCACAATGAAATTTGGAGACAATAATACTACCAGAATTGTCAAAAAAGGTACATTGAATTTGGATAATGATAGAACTAAGATTGAAAATATTTTGTATGTAGAAGTTTTAAGCATAATTTTTTGAGTATAAGTCAAATGTGTGATCAGGGTCACTAAAGTTTAATGCAAAAGGTTGTAAAATTAAAAAAAAGATTCAGATGTGTTGATTGTAGATGCTAAAAAAATATGTAACAATTTGTATATATTATCGGATATCAAAGGTCAAAAATATTGTTTGAGTCAAGTTGAGAAAAGTTGGCTATAGCACAGGGGAATGAGATACATAAATTTTGACAATCTTATCAACATCAACAAAAAACAAGTAGTTAGAGATCTTCTAAAGATTACAAAGCTCTTCAATACGCTTTGTGAACCTTGTCAGCATGAAAAATAGGTCAAAAAATGGTTCAAAACTAGAATACTCGACTATTCAGATGTTAGAGCTTTTTCACACTGATCTGTGTAGACTTATGAGAACTCAAGGTACTTAAGGTGAGAAATATTTCACATTATTTATTGATGATTTTATACGTATGATTTAGGTGATAATTTTTAAAAAAAATTAGAAGCTTTCAGATATTTCAAAGCATTCAAAGCTTTAATTGAGAATGAAATTGGCTTAAAAATTTAGTGTTTGAGATCATATCGAGGAAGATAATTCATGTCAGATCAGTTTATTGAGTACTGTGAAGATCATAAGATAAAGAGATGTTATTCAGCAGTCAAAATTCCACAACAAAATGGAGTAATTGAATGAAAAAATAAAACAGTTCAAGAAATGGTGATGACAATGTTAAATGAATTTAAGATATCGGATAAATATTGGAGAGGTAGTAGGTACAATAGTGCATATCCAGAGCAGAGTATTGTTGAGAGTCAGTGACAGGACTCCCTATGAGCTATGCAAAGACAAACCAACTACAATTGATTATTTCAAAATTTTCGATAGCAAATGCTTTATAAAAAGAATCGAGGAAAAACTTGATAAGTTTGAATCTAAAGCAAATGAATATATATTTTTTGGATATTCTTGTAAAAGTAAAACTTATAAATGTTATAACAAAAGAACCAAGAAGATTGTTGAATGTCCAAGTGTCATGATAGATAAAGATGTAACAGAAAGAGATAGTGATATAGTAGATACTTCACAAATCATTGAAGAAGATTTTGAAAAATCAAATGAAAATGATATGGAGAAAAATGATACCAAAACTCCATCTAAATATGTTCAGAGAAATCATACTAAAAGTGATATCATCGAAAACATAAATGGAGTTCGCACCAAAAGAATGATGGTAAGTGAATTTGAGAGAGCTAATTTCTCTTTGTTATTCAAAATTCAGTCTAGAACTTTTTCAGAAGCTAGACATGATGAGCGTTAGGTTAAGGCAATGGATGAATAATTAAATCTAGATAAAAAAATAATACTTGGGAATTAGTATTTAGACTAAAATATCACAATGTGATAGGAACAAAATGGGTATACATAAATAAATTGAATGAAAATGGTGAAATTATCAAAATAAAGCAAGGCTAGTATGTAAAAGATATGTTCAGATTGAAGGAATAGATTTTAAATTTTTTTTTGCAACAATGGCAAGGCTAGAGGCTATTAGAATGTTTTTTGCATATGCAGTGTTTAAAAATTTCAAAGTGTTTCAGATGGATTTCAAGTCTGCCTCCTTGAATGAGAATCTAAAAGAAGAGGTCTATATTAAGTAGTGTGAGGGATTTATTCTCTCAAATGATAGTAGCTATGTATGCAGATTGAAGAAAGCACTGTATGGATTGAAACAAACTCCCAAAACTTGATATGCAAGACTTGATAAGTACTTGCAAGATCAATGTTTCAAGAGAGATTTTGCTGACAATAATCTCTATATCAAAACAAAAGGTAAACATCAATTGATTGTTGTGGTATATGTTGACATAATTTTTGGAGGAAACATTGAAAAGATGACAATTTTTTTTTTTGATAATATGTAAAAAGAATTTGAGATGTTTATGCTTGGAGAATTACCATTTTTCTTAGGGTTGCAAATAATTCAGTCAAATAAAATAATTCTCATATCTCAAAGTAAATATATCAAGAAAATGTTGAAAAAAAATGATTTTGATGATTGTGCTCCAGTTGGCACACCAATGAGTATAGGGAACAAGGTAAGGATGAAGATTCCCCTGTTGCAGATCAATTTTTGTATAGATCTATGATTGGTAGTTTTTTATATTTGACAGCATCGAGATCAAACATCATGCATATAGTAGGCATGGTTACGAAATATCAGGGAACTCTGAAGGAAAGTCATGTTCAGTTGGTGAAGAAAATATTTAGATATGTCAAGGGGACATTGGATTATGGATTGTGGTATCTCACAGGGAGAGATTTCACTTTGGTTACTTATACAGATTCAGATTGGACAAGTTGCTTAGATGGTAGAAAAAATACAAGTGGAAGAGGTTTTTTTTTTGTGATAGCTTAGTATCATGTCTAAGTAAAAAGCAGAATTTAGTATCACTTTCTATAGTTAAAGCAGAATATATTGCAACGGTATTGTGTTGTACTCAAGTGCTTTGGATGAAGCAAACTTTGAAAGATATCAAGGTAAAATATGATGAACCGATTTTTATTTTTGAGACAACACAAGTGCTATTAATAGTTTTAAGAATCTAGTGATGCATTCAAGAACAAAATATATTCTTATCAGATATCACTTCTTGAGAGAGTAGGTTGCAGATCAACATGTTAATATGAAATATATCAGTACTACATAACAGATTGCAAATATTTTTACAAAGACTATCAAAAGACACATTCACGTATCTACAAGAGAAGTTGGGAGTGATTTCTTTTATTTCTTGCCATTGAAGATTAACATCAGTTGAGAGGGAGCTAAGTGTTAGCTCTAGGATAGACCTTTTGCCATTGATGTCAAAGGGGGAGAAGAACATAAACATGTACATGAATAGGGATAGAGAATAAGTGCAAAAATAGATATAGAAACAGGAAAATGAATAAGTACAGGGAACATGTGCAAAAACATATACAAAATAGGTACAAAGAACATGTACATGATGCTAAAGTAAGAGGGAGTTACTGTATGATTTTTAGTTTGGCTATATATGCAGGGTGCCATGTGTAGTACAAATTTCAAGATGTGGCAGTTTTAGTTTGAGGTTACCATCAATAAAAAATGGAGATTGTTGAAAATATTGTCATTGATGTCAAAGGTCTAGCATTATTGGTGATAAAGGTCCCATAACATTTAATGATGTTTTTAATGTTCATATCTTGGCTAATATGTATTAATATTTATTTAATATTAACGAATATATTTTTGGTTGTATAAAGTCAAAAGAGGGCCCATGGAGAAGTCAAAAAGTCACGGGGTAAAGACAAAAGAGGAATGTGACACATTTTTCCATGAAAAGTCATCTTGAGGAATTCCAAGAGTCACCAAGTGAAGACAAAAGAGGAAGGGCACAATTTGTTATGAAGGGACACTTTGAAGAATACGAAAAGTCATCAAGATAAAAACAAAAGGAGAAATGATGCATTTACTCATGAAGACTCACTATGTGACTTTTCAAATGCAAGGATTCGAAGGGTCATGCAAATTTGACATCATTTTTCATGAGGAGTGAAGGGTTACAAATGGTGAATGCCAAATGTCATTTAGAAAGCCATAAATAAAGACTTGAGAAGCCATTTGTAATATGCATGAGAGTGCATGGTTTGTAATTATTTTATTTAAGAAAAGAGGAGAGAATAGAAAGAGATATTGTAGAGTTCTATCATTTGTTGAGAAAACAACATTGAGAGATAGTTATGTTTTATACAAAAGAGGGGTTGGTGGTCCTGTAGGTTAGTGCACACAAATAGTTGCTATGTGGTGCTTGACAAAGAGGTTGGTGCTCCTGCAAGTTGGTGCTTGCGAACTTTGTAATTTGAGTTGGTGCTCTTTCATATATTTGAGATTGTTCTCTGTGGTTTTTTTCACATTGAGTTTCCACGTTAAAATTTGGTCTCTCTCTCTCTCTCTCTCTCTCTCTCTCTCTTGTGTGGTGTTTATTGTTTCAATTTTATTGTATATTTTAAATGTATGGTTAAGTGGAAATTGATTAAATAAAAATTTATAAGATATATGATATACTGATTCACCCCCCTCTCTCAGAATATCCCGTGCTTAACATATTGCACCACCAAATATGAAACATTGATCTTATGATTGTAGTTTATGTTGAAACATAGGGTCAAAGAACATAGAGTGTTTAGGGATTCTGAACTAGTAGGGAACCAAGTCAGGAGAGAGTTTTAATGCACGCTGTCATATTTGAGGAAATGCAAGCATAGGGCATGAGATTTGATAGATACGTTTAGTGCTTTCAATGTGATCCCCATTCCTAGAGATGAAAACTAGATGGCTTGTTGTTCCAAACCTAACACCCCTACATGATTCAGGGCTGCAAAACCTTTTAGTATAGCTCTTTCTGTGTCTTTTAGTCCTTGACAAGTGAAGAAATTCCAAGTCTTTGAGGATGATCACCACATTTTATAATTCCTTAGTATCTTGGGAGTATTTGAGACTCAAATTATAGACGAGGCAGAAAGAGATGCCTCTAAGGGTGAGGACTATGACCAGGGCAGTATCATGAACTTAAAGGAAAATCGAGTTTCAAAAGGTATGATCTCACTTGAATTTTTGACCTTGAGAAGCCCACACACATACTTGAAATACCAATACACATGGATTAGAGGTCTAGAACAATTAATCTGAGATCATCAGATTGGCCACAAGATTTCCATATTGGTCGAAATTGCACCTCTGTTGAGATTGAACAACTCAAAAGATTACTGTTGTAGTACTAAGATGTTATTGCTTGGGCCTATGGAGACCTTAAGGTCTTCGACCTGAAGGTAATAACCCACACGTTCCCACTCAAGTAGAACCAAAAACCCTTTAGACAGAGGCAATGCCTTGCGAACCATATCCTAGAATTGCTTATTCACAAGGAAGCTCACAAGCTCCTCTCAGCCAAAATCATCTTCCTAATTAATCACACAATGTGAGTAGCCAATTTGGTTCCCATTTGCAAGAAGAATGGAGAAATTTGATTGTGTCAATTTTATAAACTTAAAATAAGCTTCTAACAAAGATAACTACCATTTGTCATCCCTTAATGAGGTAATCGAAATAGTAAGTAGATCCTAGATGATGTCCTTTTTGGATAGATTTCTAGGATACAAGTAGGTTCTGGTAAATACTAAAGACAACGAAAATTGCATTTATAACCAAGTGTGGCACTTTTACTTACAAATGAATGCCGTTTGGCCTTATTAACGTAGGAACCACCTTTCTGAGAGCTACAAACTTTGCTTTCAAAGGTTGAATAGGTAAATGCATTGTTATTTACATGGACGACTTGACTATTTTTTCAAAATATAGGTTTGATTACATTCACCACTTACAAAAGATATTCAAGAGGTACAAGAGGTATGGTATCTCGCTTAACCCAAAGAAAAGCATAATTGGTGTGAGGAAAGGTAAGCTCCTTGGTCATGTCATCACTAAGGAAGGTATTTCCATCGACCCTTAGTGTACTAGTGTAATTTCCAAGATACCTTTGCTTAAGAGTAAAAATAAACTAAAGTCATTATTTGGTAAGATTAACTTTGTACTCAAATTCATATCTGGTTTTGTTGAGATTGTTAAACCTCTGAATGTAATGTTGAAGGAGGAAACAAAGGTGGAACGAAAACCTATAGCTAGGAAATCCTTCCAAGAAATCAAAGGAAGCCATAATGTAGGCACCGATTTTAATCAGCGCAAACTACATGAAGGACTTCTACCTTTATTCCTTTGTTTCAAAGCATACCATAGCTACAATGCTCACCCAAAAACTAGACAAAAATGAGCACCCAATTGCTTTCATGAACACAAACTTAAAAGATGCAGAGTTGAAGTGTTTTGCATTGGACAAGCATGCCTGCACCTTGGTCAAGGTTGTGAATAAGTTCAAGCACTACATTCTCATAAACAAGGTGCACTCCATTGTCCCAGACCCAATAGTAAAGTTAATGTTGGGATAGAATGAGCAAGGATAACACATAGGCCAATGGATGATCAAGTTGTAAGAGTATGACCTTGAGATAAAACTTGTCAAGTTGGTCTGGGGCTAAGGTCTTACTCAATTGATCACTGAAATCAACCCAAGGATCACAATGGTGTAATTGGACGAGTCAGAAGTGGTCCATCAAGAATGATATGATCTAATTGTCCACTACCTCCATGGAAATCCTCCTTCAGGACTCAATCAAATGCAAAAAAGAGCTCTCAAACTGAATTTACCCCACTACATGCCAAAAAAGGGAGTGCTCTATAGAAAGAACTACGAAGGCATCTATCTTAGATGTCTATCCAAAGAAGAAGCTAAGGAAGTCGTGACTAGCTTCCATGAGAAATTGGGTAGCGGTCATCCTTCAAGGACTGAAACTACTCACAAAATCATGCGAGATGGGTATTATTGGCTTGCCACATTCAAGAATGCCAATGCTCATGTTTGTGCATGCCATTAGTGCTAGACCATCACCAAGAAGGAAGTTCATGCAACAATGCTTCTTTAACCTGTTATAAAAGAGCCTCCTTTCGCTCAATGGGGACTTGACTTTGTTAGAGTCATCAACCCAAACTCATCAGCGGACCTTAGATTCATACTTACAACCACTGATTACTCCACAAGGTGGATAGAGGTGGTGGCAACCAAGAATAACACAACTAAGGAAGTCATCCAGTTCCTTGGGGAAAACATAATAACATGATTTGGCACCCCAACCTCACTAGTTTGTGACAATGGCCCTGCATTCTAGTCAACTAAGCTCACATAATGGGCTTATGAAAATGAGACCATCTTGAGGTTGTCATCAAACTACTACCTATAAGGGGGCAATTTGGCTAAGTTAACCAATAATAACTTGATTGATGCCATCAAGAAATCTACAAAAAAGAATTTTAGGGACTGGCATTCACTATTGAAATATGCTCTTTGGGCTAATTGCACTAGATATAAGCAAGCTCTTAAAAGCTCACATTCTTTGCTGATATATGGGTTGGAGTCTATCTTCCCAATGACCGTCAAGTTGCCAACTTACAAGTTTATGCAAGAGTACATGGAAAGCACTGAGAAGACAAACTCAAGGCTATTGGACATTGTCTGATGGGGAATCTAGAACAACAAACTATGATTCCACTAGTCAGGATCTTGCTCCTCAATAAGAGCACAATATGATTACCTTGTATAAGCAATTAAATATGTGGAATTATATCAGAATTAACAAGTAACTAGAATTCACAAATAACACAGAATATGATAGACAATACACAATCTTGTATTAATACTCATTCAGAAAGAAAATACAATAAAGAAGATGCCACTTCTTCTTCCACCTCTGTGAGGCTTCCCACACCTCAAGGGCTCCTAGTAATTCTCAATCAAGAGTTCACTCTCCTACCAAAAATGGTTCCAACACACAACTCAAACACAGAATTGGTGTTCACTTCCAACCAGTCAGTAATAACCCTTCCAGTACACAAGTACTCAAAGTACTTCAAGTATATCTCCCATGAACTTGCAACAACTTGCAACTCAAATGATCTTACTTACACATGTAAAACTTCTACTTAATCTTGCAACAACCTGCAGATCAACTTGTTCTTACAATTGGAAAGATCTACATTGCCTTCCTCTATTTGCTCATGACTACAATACATGCCAATGGGTCTATAAATAGATCCCAGACTAAACCACAACTTAGACTCTTAATTTAGACACGCAACTCAAGACTCGAAATAGCCTTTACATGCAAACAATCAGTTCAACAAACTAATTGTTCGTGCAACGAACAGTTCTGAAATCGCACAGGCGATCGACGTCAGTCCCTGTCTGACTGGAGGTGACCGACGTCGATCGACTCCTGTCGATGTCGGTTGCCCTCTACACTGAATATGATCGACGTCGATTGCGTTGTCGACGCCGGTTTCTCTGAAACTCATCAACCTCCTTCATGTCTGTAAATAGTTGAAGCTTTTAGCTCCACAACTTAACAATCTCTCACTTGGAGATAAACAGTTGCAACTATACCTGTACCTATACATCATCTAGTTTGTTTTCTGGCATTGTATCACTCTTTAAGATCACTCTTGAAAACCAACCACCACATAACCTGTGGTGCACCTCCTGTCATCCAAATCACCTGCTACATCCGCATCTACAAACTCATGTAGAAAAGAACTTGACCCTGCATAGCATGTGCACCTGCTACTGGTCCCTCTCAAATATCTGAGAATCCACTGAACTGCCCTCTAGTGCTTTTTTTTCGGATTGGCTCCAAACTTGCTGACAACTCCCACTGCTTGGAAAAACTCAAGTCTAGTACATACCATGCATTTAACCTCATTATGTGAATCAGAACACTGTTCATAGAACTGTCCAACCATTGACCTGCTAACCGGTTTCACACAATCATCTGGAGACAAAATCAACCTGTGACCTTCCATGTCCCTAGAACACACTCATGCCAAAGAATCTTGCTGCTCCCAAATTTTTCATGACACTCTTCTGAACTAACTTTACCTTTAGTTCAGCAACTCCCTGCATATGTGACCCTGCTACAAGCACAACATACATAAACATGATAATGTAGCTAATATTATCCAACTTGGTAAAGAGAAACACAATGGTCAAACCTCCATTGTCCTGCAGCTTACTCAAGACCATATACCCTGGCCTTCCGTCTCACGTGTCCATTCTCGCTCTTCTTTATCCTGAACATCCATTCGTCTCTTAGTGCTTTCTTTCAGCTGGCAACCCCACCCAAAAACTCTCGTTTGGTTTTTCTCCAAGGAATCACATCCTCATCCATGCCAAGCTCCCACTGTTTTCTAGATCTATCTGCTCTGCTTCTTTAAAACTTCCTGGTTCTTGACCATCAGTGAGCAACAAGTAGTGTAAAAAAGGGAAATGATGAATTTGAGGCTTACTTACCCTTTAAGTCCTCCATATGGGCGCTTAAGACTACTTGACAGCTTGTCTGCCCAAAATTCGTTTCAGTGACCGATGCTGATCACATTTCAGTCTGCACCCGACCGTCGTTGGTTCCATGCGACTGCTTCATCGCCGACGTCGGTTCCGCCTGACCGACGCCGGTGTTTATGTCCCGAGTCACCGACGTCGGGCTACACATAGCCGACGTCGGTACCTGTCTGGATGCCGACGTCGGTTTTCTAACCGACGTTGGTCTCTGTGTTTTACTTGTGAGCGATGACCTTTACCCGCGAGCTCTTTTTGGATCAAAACCATGTCCAAATCAACCTTGCTCTGCTCATAATTCTTCAGCCCCTTACGCTGATCTCTGTCTGTCATCTTCTCCTTGAAAATCAAGGCTTTCCTGTTCTTGTCACGAACATCGGATTTCTCAAGAAACGTCACTTTCTTTTTTTGTTTACAGAAACCACGATCCATGCTTTTCAAATCCGAAAGCATACCCTTTGAATCAAGAACATGCATCCCCTTCTTATTCATGTGACCAAGCCTATTAAGCCACATCTTCGAATCTACAGCTGAAGTAGATAAACCAGAAGAAAAATCAGTAATACAAGTAAATAGATAAAGTGTACATACTTTCTTACTTCTTGCTACAACAAGTGCACCCTTGGTAACCTTCCAAGAGTCCGCTGTGAGAGTTACTGTGCAACCCTCATCACCCAAACTTCCAACAGAAATCAAATTCCGCTTCAGGACTGGGACATGCATGACCTCCTCCAACACCCATGTGTTACCTGTCTGCAATTTCAGCTTCACTTTTCCTTTGCCAACCATTTGACAAGGCTTACCATCCCCTAAATAAATTTCTCTAAAGTCTCCCTGGACATATTCATGAAAAAATTCCCTATTTGGGGATGCATGGAAAGAGGCACCAGAATCTAAAACATAAGATTCTACTTTATTTAATGAACATACCAGAGCATTCTGTGAAACAAAATCCGCAACATCTGCTTCTTCATGTATTTCATGCTGATCTTCATTCACCCAGCAATCTCTCTTTAGATGCCTTTGCTTTCCACATTTTTAGCAGGTTATTCTGCGATACCTAGACTTGGATCTCCTGCCTATCTTTGACCTTGATCTCCCATGCTCGATCTTCTCTCTTTGCCTTCCCCTGCTTTCAACACTCAAATCATTCCCCGATGATTCACCTGTGCTTTTTCTGCAAATTTTTTCATTCAAAATTACACTCACAACATCATCCACTTTTAAGATTTTTGAAGCAGACGCAGTATTACTAACTGCCATTACCAAACTCTCCCAACTTTCAGGTAATGAGCATAAGATTAAGAGAGCCTTAATTTCATCATCAAAAACAATATTGACTGAATTTAACTGGTTTATCAAACCATGGAAATCACTAAAATGACTACGTACAGATCCACCTTCCAACATTTGCAAATTAAATAATTGCTTCATAAGAAATACCTTATTCGAAGCTGAGGGTTTTTCATAGAAATTTGCCAAAGATTCCATCAACGCTATCGTTGTTTTAGCCTGTGATAAGTTGGAAATCATAGATGATACAAGGCTCAACCTTATAGATCCCAGAGCCTTCTGATCAAGAACATTCCATTCTTCATCCTTCCTATCCAGGGGCTTGCATGCAACCCCACCCAACGGTAAGTACAAATCTTTCTAATACAGATAATCTTCAATCTGCATTCTCCATAATTGATAGTTTTTGTCATTAAACTTTTCCATTCGTAGCTTACTTTCTTCCCATTGCTATACTCTCACTCAAACAGAAACCCCTGCGAGTATCTTGTAATCAACACACACTAACCAGATCTGATACAACTTGTTAGTAACCTAACCAAAAGCTCTGATACCAATTGATGGAGAATCTAGAACAACAAACTATGATTCCACTTGTCAGGATGTTGCTCTTCAATAAGAGCACAATATGATTACCTTGTATAAGCAACTAAATATGTGGAATTATACCAGAATTAACAAGTAACTAGAATTCACAAATAACACAGAATATGAGAGACAATACACAATCTTGTATTAATACTCATCCAGAAAGAAAATACAATAAAGAAGATGCCACTTCTTCCACCTCTGTGAGGCTTCTCACATCTCAAGGGATCCCAGTAATTTTCAATCAAGAGTTCACTCTCCTACCAAAAACGGTCCCAACACACAACTCAAACACAGAATTGGTGTTCACCTCCAACCAGTCAGTAATAACCCTGCCAGTACACAAGTACTCAAAGTACTTTAAGTAGATCTCCCATGAACTTGCAACAATCTGCAACTCAAATGATCTTACTTACACATGTAGAACTTCTCCCTGATCTTGCAACAACCTGCAAATCAACCTGTTCTTACAATTGGAATGATCTACCTTGCCTTCCTTTATTTGCTAATGATTACGATACATGTCAATGGGTCTATAAATAGATCCTAGACTAAACCACAACTTAGACTCTTAATTTAGACACGCAGCTCAAGACTCAAAATAGCCTTTACATGCAAACAATCAGTTCAACAAACTAACTGTTCGTGCAACGAACAATTCTGGAACCACACAGGCGATCGACGTCGGTCCCTGTCTGACTGGAGGTGACCAACGTCGGCTGACTCCTGCTGATGTCGATTGCTCTCTGCACTGAATATGACTGACGTCGATTGCGCTGTCGACGCCGGTTTCTCTGGAACTCAGCAACCTCCTCCATGTCTGCAAATAGTTGAAGCTTTTAGCTCTACAACCTAATATTGTCCAATTAAAGGATGCATGAGAAGAGGCTCTAAAAAACTTTAGCAGACATCAAACAATTGTCAAGAGATGGCTCAATAAAAGGGAAAAGGTCAAGTCCTTTTGGATAATAGACCTAGTCCTACTATGGGACCAAACACATGAGAAGAAAGAGCAACACTCCAAACTTGATCCACTCTAGATTGACCCATACCAGATCTCTGAGTAGTTGGGGTAGAATGTATTTCAATTGAAAGACCTTGAAGGGAATGATCTCCCACTGCCTGTGAATGGACAATTATTGAAGCACTACTTCTCGACTACCCCTTCCAATGCAATTTTAGAATGACACCCCCTCGACAAAGGCTAGTGATGTAAATATTAGTTTAGAGTTAGCTAGTTTGCTTTTGTTGTGTGTTTGCTTTTGTTCTATTGTGCTTTCGCATTCTTGTTCTTACTTTCTGGTCATTTTGATTGTGGTTGTTTGCTTTGCATATTTTTTTTCTTGTTTGTCCCTTATTCGCCCGTGTTAACCATACAATGGTTTGTCCATATTCCCATGATTTAGATTGAGATGTAGCTAAGCCAGTTCTATAAAGGTAGAGTCTAATCCAAGCATTGTTGCCATGCTTGATCACATCAAAGTTGATAAGGCACTAAAAATACAGTCCCAACATTGGAAGGTAGAATCCAAGCCCCCATTATTTAACAATGTCATAATCAAAAGAAATTCTCTTGAGACACTAAAAAGATTAGAGGTGATTGATTTAGAATCAAGGAAATTATTTTAAGAAAAACCCTATTTTAACAAAGGTCATCACAACACTCAAAATTAACATATCAATCACAACAAATTCACTGAGCAAGTAAAGAATCTTCTTAGTGCAAATATTTCGTTGAACCATTCCTACACCTTGGATATATTGGTCCTTAACTGTCCTAAACTAAGCAAAAGAAACATCAAAATGAAAGGAAGTCTGAATCTCATGAAAATGCAAGTTTATTCTTAAGAAAGGGTTATTTGGGAAATCTCCATCGTAGGGTTTATGACCTAGCTAGAAGTGGAGCAAACCCTGGAGTAGGACCAAAGACATCTCTGTCGGGGCTATAGACGTTTGGCTGACAATAGAGAAATGGCCAAGCTTTGTTTTTCCTAGCCAAAATTTGTAAACAAATTACCTTCTCAAGGAGCTCCAAGTACTTGAGATGTACCTAAATTTGGCTAGTTCATTCAAAATAGTAGAATCACTTTTACATAAAACGACCTTTTGAAGAAATCAGGAGTATAATTGAACACTCTCTTTTCCTAAGTTTATCTAATGAGAGCTTCAATTGCTTATTTCATAGTTCAATAATGGAGACCCACAGTCTGGATTCTAAACATTGAGGCAACGTTTTTCCTGCAGTAGTTGTCATTTATTGTGACCAGCATGTCCCATTTTTATAATTTCAAATGAGGACCCACTCTGAGCTCAAATTTCATGTTCATGTCTTGTTGTGAAATGAATTAGTCCAAGTCTAATCTATAAGACATTGTCTGAAGTTTGAGTTTTTTAAATTTAGAATGAAATCTTGATCTAATTTTGAATTGACCAAACTGACTGAGTGTTTCCATAGTTTCTCTAGTAATTCAATTAATATCCGAGTCTAAGGGTCTAAATGGATATATTTATTAAAGTTATTCTATGCATCTATTTGGCTTTTAGTTCTATGGTGTTCATCAAATTCGACTTTTCATTTGATTTATAGACTTATTTGGCTTATTAGAGTTGCTCAATTGTGTAATATTTTAAAGATTATTTGAACACCACATGGCCACTTTGTTGAAGCCCACTTGATCCTGCTTAGAAATATCCTCTATAGTATGAGTGATTTTTTATACTTAGTCATTTTGTAGAAGTTTCCTAGCCAGGGATTTGCTGCATGTCTCTCCTGCACTAAGAGCAACCGCAAATTTTAAGAGTGGTGATGCAGTTTGAATCCCAATAACTAGGTCTCGATAGTTTATATTCTAGCAACAAAGTCCCAAGCTCTGAGATTGTTCCACGTGTTAGAATCTAGCTTCCTTACAAAGGATTTGTGAAGCAACTAAGGATTTTTTTTGGGTGAGTATTTGGGTTAATCGGATTTGGATGTGTCTTCATCTCTCTCTTCTGCAACTTATTTTTAAGGTTATAAGTCATTTCACTCGAGCAACTGAGATTGTGCCATGTGTCTTCATTTCACTCACTATCAACTCCAATGACTAAGTCACAAACCCTCCATATAATCATGGACCATCCATGTGGCAATATCCCGATCATCTAGAGCCTGTAGACAAAGATACACATTCTGAGGCTAAGTGACCCTTTGGATAAGTGAGATCACACCATTTGGCATGATCTCACCTATCTGTGACTTGTTAGGCAGGTGTACATGGTCAAAGATCAAAGACCTTCTAGACAAGCGTGGACCGTTCATGTGGAAACTTCCCATTAACTCACTACCTGTAGACATAGTAAAAGACAATACGAAGCCTATGAGCCTCTGGATTATCGGGATATAACGACATGTCTATATCTCATTGAACCATAGCCAAAGTCCCAAGGGACATGTTCCAAAGCTTAGTGACTAAGTGAAAGAGTGAGATTATGCCACATGTTGGCATCTTGGTCACTTGCAACTAAAAGGGGGGCCTAATGTACAAAATACAGAGTTCAATCCCAACAGGGAAATGAGAGCAATACAAGTGTCATGCTGCAAATAAAGTAGCATGGATAAATAAAAGTAAGGCTTGGTTGCATGATAAACAAACATGTGGAAAGGCAAGTGACTCAACGAAGTGATTGGGCAACCAAATTCAATGCCATTGTGTCACACGCTTCCATCTGGACAAAGTGGATTCAAGACACGAAAGCGGGCCTTGAAAGTGTTATATAGATAAATTTGTCATTCTTAAAATGGATAGGCAGCCAGAAACATCAACGAAGCATCACGAAGGCCAATTAGGCATGTGTTTCGCACACTCCTTGAGCCTAATAACTATGGCAAGGCGTGCTCTTCTAAGAGCCATATCTCGACTTGCAGAGGTTTGACCAAAAGAACAGCCTCATCGATTGATCATTGGCAACTCAACAAAGCTTGTTATAATTGTTAAGAGGTGGTCCACATCAGACTTTGTCTTGATGCTTCCTTAGTGGGCCATGGGATTCCATTTTGTCTTATCTATTTTGGAATGAGGAATCTTCTTACATAATTTCGTTTTACCATTTCAGGCCATGATGGCCAAGAGTGGGATCTAATGCCTCTTTGAGGCATGACCCATCTCTCTCTCTCTTCTATATATACTACTTTGTAATATTGTAGAAGGGTCGAATCAATTTGCAAACAAACATTATCGGATTAATGCTTATATATTTTTCTATGTAAATGTGTTTGGTTGTCTTGAAGGTCTTACACATATTTTATGATTTAATTGATTAACACTAATGCTAGAGGACTACAATTTATGCTTTTCTGCAGAGTTCATACATTAACAAGAATGGGTTTCTTTATATTTTAGTTAAATTCTTTGATCCTTTTCATTTTATGTGAAGTTTGTAAGGATTTGTGTGTAATAAAATACAAACCTGTTTGCACTTATTCATTAAAGGAGTCTTAGAATCAAGAATTTATCCTTTCTCCTCAAACCCTCTCCCTATGTGATTGGACCCTGAGCCATTGTGAAACTTAGCATACAATGGTGCAACTGTAGTCAAACACATTTTGGTCTTGGAAGCATTTGTGTTGGTTATTTATTCAAAAGGATTTCTTTTATGCCTTACCCTCTCTCTCTTTTGATATTTGTTTGTGAGCAAGTGATATTTCCCCTTCTTTAGAAACTGTGAAGTGAAACAAAGTAGAGCTCTAAATTTCTCCCTGTTAGAACTAACTTGACTAGAAGTGTATAAGCTTTGTTTGTTAGTGAGAAAATTGGTATTGGACATTTGGTGGCAGTGCTGCACCACTAAGAGATCTATTTCAAGCAGGGTATTTAATAGAGCACAATACCTACAACTTGTGAGCTAAATTGTCTCAACAAAAATCCTAAAATGAGAGGATGCAAGTCCCCCAATTGTTCCCTAGATTCACTCAGTGCAGATAACCCATAGGTGCATCTGAGATTGAGATCTTGGACCAAACAACAATATTGTCATAAAATCGTTACTCATAAGTCACACAAAACAAAATTAGAGATTACAAAATTCAAATAGCCTCTAAAGTAGCCATGACTAGCTATGTGTACTTAAGGGAAACTCGATGCCTGTGCATTTATAGTCATTTCATCTAAACAATGTGCCACACATGGGCTCCAAACAATAGTAGGGAAATTCTTTTTCAAATGCAATATTTGTCAATAGGTAGAATGAGGAAAATACATCTTTTCACAACCCACATGAACAATGCATTTGATTGTAGATATTAGAGTCGCAATGTATCTAATTTTATTCTAATAGGTTCCTATATGATGATGTTTCTATGTCCAACAAGACAAGCACAACTTGCTCATCTAATGAGGATCTCCCTCTAGATAAGTTTCTTTGTAACCAATGAACATGAAACTATAAGAAAATATGCAAGCTCTATAACTTCTAATTTGTTTTTTAACTTTTAGGATGAGAATGACACTATAAGAAAATATATATTATTTTGGATTTGAGATTAAATGTTTCACAACCCCAAAAATCAGCCCACAAATTTTTGACATTTTAAAAAGTCATGATCCCTTTTTCTAACACCAACCATTGCACATGTATAACCAATGCCATCACTTTAAATGAAATCTATTTGTATGATTGTCATGACCTTTCCTCGGTAACCATAAGAATGTTTACACACTTGTAAGTTATGTGATTAACATTAAGTTCCAACAACCACCTTATGGTTATGTATTTCCATTCACAGTTAATCATCTTAACCTTATGATACTTTCACGTCTACAATATAATAAATATAGCAGCAAAATACTCACAACAAAAAGATATTTGTCTACTGATTATTCAAAGTACAAATCATAAATCTAGTGTTTAGTTGGTTTACTCAATGCTTATGATGAAAAGTAGAATATTCCCTAAAGCAATGTTTCCAAAACATACTTCTTTAGTATGCCTTTTTAGTTCACTTTTAGATTTATGAGAGATTCACTGATCAAAGTTATACCATAATATAAGAAAACAATATTAAAGCACAACCAAAAGTACTTCATAGAGCTCTTAATCATTACCAAAAACAATCGTCAAGCTTATAGTCTCCTTGGATAGATTAGCCCATAGGCTTGTTTTATCATCCAAGTTTATCATAGATTGCACTATTTATGTCCTAGTCATCTCCAAATTTCACTACACAGTCAATTATACCATGTTTTATGTTGTTCTCCCTTACTAAGAACATCTTAAGAAATATTAGGGTTTCCCAGCAAAATTCCCTTAAACATTGACTTATGGTGAAACCAAGTACTATATTCCATCAATCTTAATTAATTGAACCAAATAAAGTACCTTAGTTAATTACTAAACAATACAAAACATTATTTTATCCCCGACCTTATTCTTTATTCATACTTAAGTTATTTTGATTTATAAAACAAGTCAGGTGAGTAATTACATCCCACATTGTTAAAAATCTTAATCATACATTAGACTTTATTGAGACATTTTACCCCTTTGTCTCTCAGTAGCTCAGAGACACAAAGTGGTCCACTCATAAATTATAATGATCATAGACTACCTTGGAGATAATTCCACGTCAATCTCTCACTAACAAGTATATTTCACAACAATAATCATCTTCAATAAGGAAATTAAGTGAAACGAGTTTATTAAAGAATTCACCACTTTCTACCACAACAACATGTCTTTTGAGACTCATTAAATAGTCAAGCAAGAACTAATGATTCAATTGCATAGTATCCTTCTTAACTCAAGTATAGGGTATAGTGACCAAATCCTAAGTTATTTAACTAACACTTCAATTGA
This sequence comes from Torreya grandis, assembly GCA_037957365.1. Taxonomy (NCBI): domain Eukaryota; kingdom Viridiplantae; phylum Streptophyta; class Pinopsida; order Cupressales; family Taxaceae; genus Torreya; species Torreya grandis. Next base: position 1,054,099 of record JARHVA010004983.1, read on the forward strand.
AATGGGAAATAAAAAAATGACTTGGCATGCATTGATTCTATCATATCTTACATTATCCAATTATCTTACAAGATAACATTCACAATAACTTGTAGTTTTGGCTATCCTAGATGATGAATCTAAGTAAGCTATGGTAAACTAGTTTACTAACAATTTACCTTCAAAGTTCATGATTAAACTAAAACAATCTTTATTGAAACTTAACACAATTATATTCATCACCCTTTCGTTTGCACATAAATAAACTTCCAAAAAGTAATAACATAGGATTTTTCCTAGAATCCATAATACTACACAGTTTATCACTTCGAAGTAAAGGAATCACATTTTACAATGATGCAAAGGAAACATGTTTTTAAACATCATAAACCAAAACTTTGACAACATACAAATGTGTCTTTTATAATAACCACATTTATTGCATTAAGTAAACAATAACTTAATTTATTGTTATGGTAAGTCAACTTAAATATCCAAATAGGTTTCTAAATAAACAAGCTAAAATTTTACAAGATTCTAAACATTTTGTCAAAAACTAGTTCCAAATAGAGAAAAACTCTCACACTTCCCTTCCGCATGATCTCAAGTGAAAACGAAACACACTATGCAAATTTATTAAGCTATTCCATAATTTACAATAGTAAGAAAGAATGCACATGCATAATTTTGTCCATCTCAACAACATAAAAGTGTCAGATCTTCGTATTCACTTCGTGAATTCCATGTACAAGTCAGAGATATCAAACAATAGACCTTAATGCTATTTAATTCAAACAAGTCTAATAGTCCACTTCATCATACTATGTATTGCATCATTGCAATGCAAATGTGGTTCTACAGGTCTACTAGGATAGAACCAAAGTACATACATACTAAATAAAATGATTTATTCCTTAAAATCTAGTCATGTCAAAGAAACAACCAATGCATGCAATGTTTCAATAATTTTTACACAATAAATCATAACCATACTCATTTAATCACAATTGTAAGCACCTACACTAGGCGTACAAGATCAACTACTACAACCACACCACGTCTTATTCATAAAGGGTATGCTCTAGTCTCAAAAAATAATTGAGCTTAAACTTAACATCATTTTCCAATAAAGAATGCAAGTTGCCAATAAAAAATAGTCATTGCTTCAAACTTTCCTCCAAATGATATACTAAACTAAAGCAAACCAAGAATAGCCCATATATACAATCAACTCTATGAGAAAAGAACAATTAATAGGTCATCCAAATAGTATAACCTTATACAACTCTTCTATCAATGAATACCAACTCTCAACAAAGCTGTTGAAAAATTTGTCAACTTACTCAACACACAATCTATTAATAAGACTTGCTTACATTAAGGGTTCACACAATATGAATTAAGGAACAAGTGAATAAAACTCCAGCTATCAATTGCAATGACACTTTCCAACAAGTTACGAACAATAACTATAATGCAATTTTTGAGCTATGAGATGTCACTAAACAACTATTTATAAGATTTATGCATTCAATGTCAACATGAATCCAAATGATCCAAACATGCATGCAGACTTAAAAAATATTTACTTGTGCTTTAAACAGTTAAATAATTACATGGATCCACTATACATTCATACGAGAAATGTCTAACACCATGAGTCCCAAATTACTACTAGGGTTCCAAAAGACACAATAGTTATTAAAAACAATTAATGTACTTCTTCATGAATATTTAACAAACCCAACCAAGAGTTCTCAAATGAATGAAACATACGAAATCAGTTAAAATTGATTTCAGCCCCTTTCTATTACCTTAAGCAATCAATTACAAAACATGTTTATGTTCATGTACATGCAAATGTGTACAAAAGTGCATTAAATGACTATTTTAATTCCAGATTGGCTTCAATACTAGCAAAAATTACAATAACATTACTACTAATAGTGGACAAAACACAAAAACCTTCAAAAGTGCAGATTTCCTTCACAACATAGATTGTCATAATGCCTACAGAAGTCATTGGCATAGGTAGAGTTATTCCACCATCAACAATGAAGCTTCCACAAAATAGATTTCCACAAGACAAGAAAAAATAATGGGAAACTTGAGTTGAACCATTTGGTGGTATCCCTATCCACCCCCAACCATTAGTCTGGGGTTAGAGTAGGTCATTGAATAATGGCTCAACATCATAAAAGAAAATAGAAAAATAAGGGTTGAGAGAGATCCAATCTACCAGTATAGGGTTTCACACAAGATAAAAACACAATAAAAACCCATAAAACAAAACATTTCAAAACAAGCTTCCAACCAAATACCCATGTTGAAAAACATGATGCTAAATCAAATGACATATTCTTGGACAAAATTCTAAATCCAATGAAACATTCTTTACAACAATATCAGATTAACTACATCAACACACTGTCTAAAGAGTGAGATACATTCCAAGAAATAAACCTATCAAAGTTTTTCCAACAAGCAACCACATTATTTATTTATGCAACATTAAGTTCAATTTAACTCAATATAACAACTATGTGCATAAAACTACTTATAGGGTGATGAACAGGTTCTAGGGAGGGATACAAAACTTCCTTTAACTTACCCATCCACCATGGGCTTCTCAAAAAATCAAATTGGCAACTATAAAAGACATATAACAAAAAAAATGAACTTATTTGTAAAAATAATGCAATGCTCACTATTGTCTTTGCTCTCTCCTTTCTTTTCCTTTTTCCACACTCTTTTACTCTCGTTCATTGAGTTATGTCCTTTCCAAAGTCAACCATGGCATTCTTAACTTCCTCCATTCCACTATGTTCTCTTAAATAAACTCCAGTATTGGTGCTCAAGCAACCTCCACGTTTACCATGGCTTCCACAACAAACCCTACTATTTCTCCAACTTTCCAGCGAATAGTCCAATAACAAAATTGTTGGCCAATTTTGGCCTACATACAAATCTTCTACCTGGATGGATGAGCTAAATAGAATTCTGGATGGAATGAGTGGTCCAAAGATCACATACAACTTGCAAAGCTTTTGAAACACTTTAAGTAAACTTAAAGTGTAGTTTTTCAAAATTTGAGAAAGCAGGTTTCCATAGTGATCATAGCATTCAAGAACATGAAGCAGGTTTGCACAAGCCTCAGAAGTTCATTCTAGCCTTGGAGATTCAAATAATAGTTCAAGTACAAGTCTAGAAGAACCAAACCGTCATCACACGTCACAAAGAAATAGATTGGTCAGCTCGATTGTGCATTTTATAAGTATGGTTAGAAATCCTCTTAGGCCAAAAGATCACATGGATGTGAAGTTCTTCATGCCTAAATCATCCTCTATAAATTTTATATCTTGATGTCTTTTCTATCTCTAGATATAAAGATTCAAAGTTAGACTTGCAGAGTGAAATGTGCACACGGACGTCAAGTTAAAGCTGTGACAAATAGTCATTTAAATTCAAATGTTCTCAGGATGAACACACAGATGACAAGTGTCCAAATTTTGAAAGCTAAGATCAAATCTAATGGCACACATTTATTGACAAGGCCAGTGGGTCTCGAATATCTAACTGAGCGCATTTGATCATGCATCAAAGATCAATGGTAAACATCAAGTCAAAAAGTCAGCGGATCTTAAGATGAATTTATGGCTAAAAAGTGTCAAGATCTCGGATACCTGAAAAAAGATCTAATTGTGTACATCAAATGATAAGGCCAGTGGGCCCAAATAGATTAATAAAGTGTGTATAATCCTACCAAAGCAGATTGATGGCGAGGGAGAAGTCAAGTCAGTGAATCATGAAGACAAATGTGTAGTTGCCAAGTGTCATGATCGTGACAACTGTCAGGTAAATCAATGGTATGTGTTCGAGCTGTGCAATGGGAGATCAACGATGCGCATGAGGTCAAGAAGTCAAAGGGCTGACAACAGGATCCTGAGAACAAATGAAGAGTTGATAGATGGCACAATTTGAGAAGGCCCAAATCAAAATCAATGGTCATTAAAATTTGAAAGCGAGGGAATTCAAATGGAGAATGAATTCAACTTAGGTTGAGCTAGGGAAAATATTTCAAGAGGATGCCATGAAGGCAGACACATTGGACAAAGGATTTTATCACCCTGAGTAGGTAGAATACATAAATGCAAGATTAAATGTGATCTCGATAACTAAGAGCAGACCCTGCAAAGCCGTCTAATGCCATTAAAGATCTATAAAAATTTTCAAGAGATTCTAGACGTATGTTTTATGTCTCGTTTAATGGATCTTCATTTGCAATCATAACTATATGAAAACCAATAGGGTGATTGGTTTTCATCCATAATAGATCTATATTTAGGGTTTAGAAGCAATGACAGAATGGTGACTGCATAAGGAATGTCAGAAAGAACATCAATGAGCAAACTCAAGTAATTTCTTGATAATGTGAAGACCAACAAGCATGATTGAGGGAGACAATGAAGGGCATTAATGCAGAGGATCTTGAGAAGGATTCATGCGGCGATGGGGATTGCTTCTTGCAACTGGTCTTGATCTTCACATTCTCCATCACACTAGATAAAGATCAAGTGACATTAATGCAAGGGAGGATCAAGAAGGATTGCGATGGTGGTTGTTCTGAGTGGAATTGGGCTCATTAATGACCCCTTCAACACCAATTTCTATCTCTCCTACCTTATTTCTTCCTATAAATACTAGCTTTGAACTCTTGATTTGTATCCCTCAACTTCATATAGCGAATCTCTATCAAAATCACTTTGTAAAACTCTTTTGAAACAATATAAGACATCTCAGATTCTAGTTAAATGCTAAGTGTGCTTTATTGAAGTTTGATTTACAAAGTGTGTGTTTCCTATTCATCATCTGTATGTCTTTCATGTACCTTGCTTGAAGTCTATTGGTTTCTTGTAGGTTGTGTGAAGTGTCAGCTAGTGAGGTTTTCCTTGAAGTGTCATAAGTCCATACTGTTTTGCTTAAACCTATCTCTTTCTGTCCTTCAAGTTGCAGGTCTCTTTTCAGACTTCATATGAAATACTCATGTTTGCAACCTTGTCATAGAATCTAATAAGTTCTTGTCCTAATTGGATTCATTAGTAGTCATAAAATCTTCTAACCTAAGAGTGGATCATTGAACATCCAATGCATCACCATTTCAACTAGTTTTTGTTCCTTTTAGCTTTCTTTCATTTCCCTTTTCCTTGGTATAAATATAGGTTTAGGAGAAGAACTATATTGTCATATCAGAGGAGCTAACCTCATTAAAAACCTTAGAGGTTTGACCCAACATTAGGTAACCCACAACCTAGGGTCATCCCCATGTTGGACTATGTTTGGGTAGAGGACCTGAACAATCTTTTGCTTAGCTAGGGTGTAGCCTAAGCTCCCAACAATTTTTGGCACGCTCGGTGTGCCCCATTCTCTTTGGCATAGTTGAAGTTTGGATTTGAGAGGAAGTATTTATAGTAGAGGGGGGCATCCACCATCATCAAAAGCTGAAGATTCTCCAGGTTGCAGAGTTCATAACATCATCCAAACAACACCTCTCATGGCAAAGGTTACTAGAAGGTCAGCTAGTAAAGGTATTCCCTTTGAATTCATTGATCTACATTTTATTTCATATAAAAGAGCAAGATTCAATAGGACAGGTCCTTATCCCCAAAAGAAATATTCATCGCTTGGTGATCCTATTGTTTTAAGAAGTGCAACCCCCACTATGCAAATGGCAAGGCCCAAAATGTAAGCTTTTGTACCCTTCAATGGTGAAAACCCTCTTAACCTTCAACAACATGATGATATCCCTGCTACCTCTTTGAAGAGTCTACGATACTTTACAAGAGAAAATTCCACCACCCATGTAGAGCACATAGCTGACATTGCAAAGATTTGTTCAGTACATAACATTACACAAGAGAATATATCCCTGAGACTACTAACCACATCCTTGAAAGGCAAAGACCTACAATGGTATAGGGGTCTAGATCCTACCTCAATCAATACTTGGGATGAGTTTGGTGAGTGCCTATGTAAACATTTTGAGGATAGAAGTGATCATGTGTCACTTGTTGAGCAACTCACCTCAATGAAGAGGTATCCCAAGAATCTATGGTTAATTTCAACTATAGTTTCTAAAAGACTTGGGATAGGATCCCTGTCATCATTAAACCCCTACCTAATTATGATTTTATTTACTATTTGAGAGCATTGAATTTAGACATTATAGTTATGATCTAATCTATGGGTGGGACAACTCTGCATGGGGATTATGAGATATCTATAAGGGTAGAAAACTATTTGATACAAGTAGGGAAACTCATGCCAAGACCTCTCATGCCACTTTTTCCTGAGCTTCAACCAACTCCACCTACCATTGTTCCATTGCCCACTCCAAATAATCAAGCCCAACCTGATGATAGTCAAGTGGACAACTTTACAAGGATTGAGAGCTTGTTGGAGAGCTTGTTGAAGGCACAAAACAACAAGTTAATGGCTATAGAGAGACAACAAAATACTTCATATAGGCCATACCAAGGTCCCTTCCAAGCCCAATACCCTGCTCAATCCTACACTAGACCCCCTTATCCATCAAATCAACAAGCCCAAGGCCACATTACTCAAGGTATATCTTATATTAGTTACATCCCCACAACTACAAGTAGCTCAAGAGCCTTGGTCCCCACATAAAACAACCTTACACAAGAGAGTTAATGGCAATCAAGAAGGTAGTCCAATGAGATGGTAATGGTTACAAGTGAAGAAATGTATTAGGATCCTAGTTGGCAGCATAATCCTTCATTCTGAGACCATGACACAATTCCTCCTCCACCATAAGGCCCTCCAATGAATCAAGGTAATATGCTTGCCTTGACAGCATTGGAAGCTTAGATTCAACAACAAGGGAACATGGGTAAGGCACTAACTAACACCACATGCATGAACTTTCAAGAAGGGGAACATATGTTTGAGCATGTAGCAACAAACATGGGGCAGACTACACAAAGGGAACATGAACCAATTACAACCCATACAAGGTTTAAGAAGAGGATGTTGGATGACAATTTGGGGCAGCCTAAGGCTTTTTCAACATCTCCACAAGCTATTCAACAACCTACCCCTTCAAATGTAACTACTAAATCTCTTGCAACTCAACAAATACCTCAACGTCATGGACAAAAACAAAAGTCTCCTTTTGTTCCTCATGTCACTCAAGTGCTAGGTGATACTTCTACTTCCAAGGTGCAGCTCAAAGGCACTAGTCTTCCTTCAATATTGTAGATCATATGAAAAAGGCTAACGTTACTATGTCTATGTATGATGCTCTATCTGTTCCAAGATAGAAAGAGATTCTTCAACAAGAGCTCTCCAAGCTTTTTCATGTGAATGAGACAACTGATAAGGTGAACATTATCTTTACCAATAGTAGTCATCCTAGTCAAATTCAAGTTCCTAGTCAAGTTCCTAGTTAAGATCAAGTTCATAATGTTGTTCATCCCCCTTAGATTGTCAAACCCCCCCCAATTCTATTTGTCAGCCATCATAGTGGATTGCTTAGTGCATAATTATATGATAGATTTAGGAGCCTCAACCTCAGTTATGCCTAAAGCCATAGCAGATAAGCTTGAGGTTAAGTATGTGCCTAATGAAAAGGGTGTTCTCCAGTTGGATGGTTCCCCCACAAAAAAAATAGGTATATTGAAATATCTTAAGATCACATTGGCAGCTTTCCCAAATTATGTCATCACTCAGGATGTAATAATTGTAGACCTACCACCATATTTTGCCCTATGCATATCTAGGAACTTTACTACAAAAATTGGGCGCCATTTGTCCTCTGACTGGTCATACATGGTTTTCAGGACTAGATATGGAACTAGGGTCACTATTAGGTCATAACCTATTTCTAGGTTCCATCTAGAGCTCAATATGTCTAACCTTACAAATGTCAAATATACCATATTAGATGAGGATGAAAATGCTAGTGAGCAAGAGCCTCATGACCATATTGAAGGTATTTCAGACCTATACTTGGATGAATGGGTAATTGACAATCATCCATTTGATCCCTACACTAATATTGAAGAAGCAGGCTTAGGGGTGTATTGTATGCATGAGGAGGGTGCTGCTTCACCTTGCCTAACTAACACCACTCTAGAAGGAAATGGTCTATGGATTTTATTCTTTGATGGCTCAAGGTCAAAGAATGGTAGTGGAGCTGGAGCCATGCTGGTTTCACCCTTAGATCAGAAGTACTATTCAGCTGCAAGATTTCAATTTAGTTGCATTTCAAACACAACTGAATATGAGGCTCTTTTACATGGTTTGCAAGAGGCAATAAGAAGAGATGTCAAACTTATTCAAGTCAAGGGTGATAGTGAGCTTGTTGTGAAACAAGTGAGAGGCATAAATGTAGTCAAGAACTTGTTATGGCATTAATCTGCACCATTGGAGAGAGTTCTTCAGGCTCCTTCTGACTAAGCCATAATATTAGGACAACCCCAAGCTATGGGTATCCTATAATAGGGTTGAACCTCCGGAGAAGGCCAACTTCCTCTTAATGAATCACCTATACTAATGTTGTTATAAGAAAAAGGGTTAGAAAGGGGAAAAGGGTCACTAAGAAGGCTAAAAGGTGATGCACCAAATTAAAATGGGAAACTCCCATAAGATTGAACCCACACTAGATCTGCAGAAGACAATAATAGTTCACACAACCTAGCTCAATGCATAAGTGTTTCATGGACTAGGTTTAGGTAGAACACTAATCTATACCTGCAAACAGTGTGAAAACACTCTAAAGGAGGTCAGAAAGGAGGACAATGGATGAGGAAGATTCTCCTTCACTATGCCATCATGCATAACTCACTCCACATAGATCCAAGGCAAGAGATAGGAAAAGAAAGTCTTTTATTACATCAAAAGGTAGTTCTTACAAATTTTTGACAAGGTCTAGCCTTATCAAAATGAACATATCTTGCAATATCTTAAAGAGTCCCCTGATACTCCCAAAAATGAGAATCCTTTTAAATGAAAAAGAATGGGTGATATATAAAAAAGGGTAAGAGAGAAGAGAGGGAACATGTTAACCAAGAACAATCAATGAGCTGCCACTTTCAATGAATGCTCCACCACCTTTTAATTCAATCAAGGCTGATCCTTCATCGACAAATTAGCCTGCATTTGCTCCAATTAGTCTTCAAGTTTTTCTCATTGGCTTAGAGATCCACTAGAAGACAAGGGTCTATTTTGTATATGATGAGTCATGATCCTTTCAAGGAAGAAAAATCCTTAATATATGAACACCATTGAATGCTTTAATTGTTTCTCTAACCACTAGATCTCTTTTCTTTGATCTTCCATGCCACCTTCCACTAGCTTTCACTGTTCATGAGAAGAGAATCCTCATATCTATAATTTTGATAGAGCCATGACCATCTATGCTTTTAGCAGCTACGAGTACTTGTTTATTGAAGCTATAGCTTTGTCTAAAGATGAGACACTTGGAACCTGCCTCTACTCCAACTTGAACATAGGTCTTTACTATAGATTGAAAACCAATCTAATTTATTAGTTTTTCTATAGTCAATATGTCAATGAAAATATATAGGTTGTATAGTCTTATTCTTGGAATATATTAGGTTCAAACAAGACTCATTATGCCTCTGAGCCTTGTGGAAGCTGAGGACTCATTATCTGCATAGATCTTCTTTAAAGAGAAAATAACACAATCGTGAAATAATTATATAACCCCAAAAGACTGGCTCTTTAAGTTCTAAACCTTTGAATTAGAGGTTGAGACCATGCTTTAATGGCGATGAAACTTCATCATAACCATCCTGACTATATCGCTATGTCTTATGCTTAATGGTGCTCGACTGAGCTCTTATGGTGGCATAGCCCTTTGAGATATTTTGTCTTAGTTTAACTTGAGTCGAATTCGTTCTCCATTTGAAGTCCTTAGCTTTCAACTTTTGATATCGACCATTGATCTCAATCTGAGCTTCTCATATTGTGTCATCTATCATCTCCACATTCATCCCGCATGATCTTAATGACTCTTTGATCTATCACTCATCGTCGATATGCTTTTGCACAATGGATCGCACACCATCGATCTATTTGGTCCCACTGGCTTTATTAGTTGCCACACATTGTTAGCTCTTCGTATGGGCACTCAAGATCTTGACACTTGTCAGCTTCATGCTTATACTGACCTTTTGACTTGATGCTCACCGTTGATCTTCAATCACATGATTAAACATGCATCATGGATCTGTTTGGGCCCACTGACATCATTGATCACCTGCTTGTCATTGGATTTGATCTTAGCTTCTAAGATTTGGACACTTGTTAGCTTCGCATTTAACCTTGGAACATTTGAATGTAAACAATAATTTACCGTAGCTTTAACTTGACATCCCCACACATGTCTTACACTGCAAGTCTAACTTTAAAGGCTTATATCTTGAGACAACAAGCTCATAAATATACCAAATTTGTAGAGGATTATTTTGGCACTAAAATCATCATGTCCATTTGATATTTTTAACTTGAGAGGCTTCTTGAGCATACATTATAAAATGCACAACCAAACTAGTTTATTTATTTCTCTGTGATGTGCGATGATGGTCTAGTTTTTCTAGACTTGTTCAAGAACTTTCAAGGCTCAAAATGAGTTTCTGAGACCTGTGAAACCTACTTTATGTCTATGAAGGTCATGATCGCCATGAGAACATGTTTCCTCAAAATTTGAAAAATTAAACATTAAGTATACTTAAAGTGTTTCAAAAGCTTTGTAAGCTACATATGATCTTGGACCACTCATTCCATCCAGAACTCTATTTAACTCATCCATCCAGGTAGAAGCTTTGTATGTAGGCCAAAATTGGCCAATATCTTTGATGACTCATAGGGAAGCATGCCTACTATGCTTGAGAACCCAGACTAGTTGCCTTGTCTGATCCATTGGGCATGGGGTCACAAGTCTTTGCTCTTAACTGACATTAAATGATGCAACTCTGACCCTCTAGATAAATTCCTCTTAAATCAATAAGAACAACAAGAAATAAAATAAATAAAGTACCCAAGACACTTTAGAAAAGGAAACACACAATAGGAAAAGAATGTGCACAAGGCACTTAGAGGAAAATAAGAAAACTATTCTAATATGTACAAGGCTGTAACTTACAAGTATCTTCCTTCTAGATCAAATGGAAAAGATTTAACATCACTCACTTGTAGTGAACCAGGATAGAAAACACCTTGCTTTTGAGAGCTCATGATAGGTGAGCTAAGATGCCTGATTGTTGACTCTTTTAGCGTGTTATCAAGTGGATGAAATGGGACAAACATGTCTCTAATGTAGACATATTGGTCCATTTATTAAAAGATTTCTCTAAAGTGGACTATAAGATCACCTACAACCTCCTCATCTGATGGCTCCTTTGAACATGAAGGTTGATTGTATAGGCTTAGGCAAAAAATCTCTAAGTCATCCCAAAAGGAAGCTTCCTCTTGGCCATCTAGGACAATGCCAACTTCAACACCATTCTTGTTCTGCTTGCCTTGAAAGGAGCCATATGGTAGCTCATCAACCTATCCAAGGTTCAAAATGTCATGTTATTGTTGCTCTGGATCTAACCGTTCTCCTTCATTTTTGAAGACATCAGGACTGCCTTCAATAGATAATTCATTTTGAGACTGATTAGATTCTTTAACTTGATTTGCAAGGTCATTTTCATGCTCTTGAGGAGGCATAGGCTATTTTAGAACCTCTATTTAGTCCATGAATTCATGGTACACCTATTTCCATACTGCATCCTGATCCTCCTTCTCCTGCATTTCTTTCTCTTCTTCATCCTTAACCTGATCAATTGACTGTTGCAACCACATCAATTTTTATATTTTTCTCATCCTCATCTTCATCCCCACTGAATGGAAGCTCTTGGAACATAGTAAAATATCTTTTCCTCTCAACTGCAACTTGAATATCCATTTCTTCAAATATAAAGACATTGGTACTACCTTTAGACTCTAATTCATCAGTGTCAAAGCCATGCCACAATAGCTGATCAAAACTTGACTTCTCCTCTTTTGAATGGAGTGGGATGCCTATCATGATCTCCTCATCATAGACACTTGTGTTATCTTCTTCAGGTTCACCTATGCTTACATGCCCCTCCTCTATTCTTTGCAAAATAGGTTCTTTATCCAAGATGGAGATGGTGGGAGGGTGAAGAAGTTCACCTTGCTTTTAGCTTAGGAGAGTATACTTCCAGCTAGGGACTTTGAAGGCTTTCTTTGGTGGCTCCTGGGGGAGGGAGATAGAGTCTTGAATCTTCTTAGGGCAATCTCATTAAGCTGAGATAACACCTCTTTTTATTAAATTGGTTCCTATACTACCTTAACTAACACTTCCTCTCTCTTCTTTGTGCCCTCCTTGATTGATTTTCATGAGGGTAAAGCATAAGGCTTGGCCACCTTATCCTTTTTCTGAATGGGTGTGGGAGAGTGTGGTTTTATAAAAGAGGGTATAACAAAGTTAGGGTCATTGGCATAGGAGAAGATCCAAGATGGGATGGCTTGATATTCTTCAGTTGAATGGCTCTTAATGATTGGCTTGACTCTTGATAGAGATGAGATTTGACATGGTGGGATAAGGGGCTAGGTTTGAACATGAACAGGAATAAGAGAGGGTAGTTGGGGTCTAGGGTTGGCTGCTCTCTATCTCAAGAACAATCGATAGTCATTTTCTTTTTTGGCTTGGTCTTGCCTAGCAAAGTATTCTTCCTGAAACCTCCACTCCTACTCTTAAACATAAGTTTGGTGTTCAAGATTCTCTTGTTGCCTACAGTATTCTTGTTTCATATCAACCTCTCTTCAAAATCAAGCCATATCTCTCTAAGGCTTTTTTTTTGGTTGACTAGAGAGAGGCAAATTTTGATAACGCTGATACATTGAATTTGAGGGCCACTTGGGGTGAAGCCATGAACATTGTTAACATGATACGAAGGATAATGAATGAAATAACATGTATTTTGATCAAATGGGTGATGATACATACCAAATAATGGCGATTAGGAACCTAGGCTGCTTATACCAATTGATGTTCATAGTGGAGTCGCCATTGGTGTTTACAAATGTGCCTTCAAAGGATGATTGCACTGAAAGGCAACACCAAGAATATTTTAGTGATATGTAGAATGTAGTAAGGTCACATTGAGCATGCCAAAAACTATTATGACATTAATCTTTACCCTTGGAGAGAGTTCTTCAGGCTCCCTCTGACTAGGCTATAATTTTGGGACAACCCCGAACTGTGTGTATCCTATAATAGGGTTGAACCTGTGGAGAAGACTGGCTTCCTCTTGATGAATCACCTATATTAATGTTGTCACATGGAAAAGGGTTAGAAATGGGAAAATGGTCACCAAGAAGGCTAAAAGGTGATGCACCAAATAAAAATGGGAAACTCCCATAAGCTTGAACCCAAACTAGATATGCAGAAGACAATGCTATCTCACAACCTCACAATCTAGCTCAATGCTATTTCATGGACTAGGTTCAGGCATAACACTAATCTAGACCTACAAATAACTCGAAAATACCCTAAACGAGGTCAGAAAGGAGGACAATGGACAAGGAATATTCTTCTTCACTAAGCCATCATGCATAACTCACTCAACATAGATCTAAGGCAAGAGATAGGTAAAGAAAGTCTCTTATTTCATCAAGAGGTAGTTCTTACAAATTTTTGATAGGGTTTAGCCTTATCAAAATGAATATGTCTTAAAATATTTCAAAGAGTTCCCTAATACTCTAAAAAATGAGCATCCTTTTAAATGGGAAAGAATGGGTGATATATAGAAAAGGGGAAGAGAGAAGAGAGGGAACATGTTAACTAAGAATAATCAATGAACTGCCACTTTCAATGAATACTCCACCACCTTTTAATCCAATCATGACTGATCCTTCATTGATAAATTAACCTACATTTGCTCCAATTAGTCTTTAAGTTTTTCTCATTGGATGATAGATCCACTGGAAGAAAAAGGCCTATTTTGTAGATGACGAGTCATGATCCTTTAAGGAAGAAAAATCCTTAAGATCTAAATAACATTGAATTCTCTAATTGCTTCTCTAACCACTAGATCTCTTTTGTTTGATCTTCCATGCCACCTTCCACTTGCTTTCACTGTTCATGAGAATAAAATCATCATATCTATAATTCTAATAGAGCCATCACCATGTATGATTTTAGCAGTTGCAGGTACCTATTTTTTGAAGCTATAACTTTATCTAAAGATGAGGCACTTCAAACTTAACTCTACTCCAACTCAAACATAGGTCTTTACTATAGATTGAAAACCAATCTAATTTATTGGTTTTCTTATAGTCATTATGTCAATGAAAATCTATAGGTTGCTTAATCTCATTCCTAGAAATATTAGGTTCAAGAAAACCTCATTATGCCTCTAAACCTTTTGGAAGTCAAGGAATCATTATCTGCATAGATCTTCTTTAAAGAGCAAAGATCACAGTCACAAAATAATTTTACAACCCCAAAAGATGGGCTCTATAAGTTCTACATATTCAAACTAGAGGTCAAGACTGTGATTTAATGGCAACATAACTTAATCATAACCATCCTGACTATATCATTGTATCTTGTGATTAATGGTGCGTGATTGAGCTCTAATGGTGGCATAACCCTTTGAGATATTTGCTCTAGTTCAATCTGAGTTGAATTCATTCTCTATTTGAATTCCCTAGCTTTCGAATTTTGATATCAACCATTGATCTCAATTTGAGCTTCTCATATTATGCCATATATTAGCTCGACATTTATCTTATAGGATCTTGCTAATTCTTTGACCTCTCGTTCATCATTGATATGATTTTGTACAATAGATAATGCACCATCAATTTGCTTGGGCCCATTGGCTTTGTCAATCACTATGCATCATTAGATCTTCACATGGGCACCTAAGATCTTGCCACTTATCAGCTTTACGCTTATGCTGACCTTTTGACTTGATGCTCACTGTTGATATTTGATCGCACTATTAAATGCACACTATAGATCTATTTGGGCCCACTGACATTGCTGATAGCCTGCTTATTATTGGATCTGATCCTAGCTTCCAAGATTTGGACACTTGTCAACTTTGCGTTCAACCTTAGAATATTTAAATTTAAATGGCTATTTGCTACAACTTTAACTTGACATCCTTGCACATGTCTTACTCTGCAAGTCTAATTTTAACGGCTTATATCTTGAGATGGTAAGCTAATCAAGATACCAAATTTGTAGAGGATGATATTTTCACTAAAAGCATCATGTCTATGTGATCTTTTAAACTTGAGAGGCTTCCTAATCATGCTTATAAAATACACAAGTAAATTGGTTTTTTTGTTTCTCTATGATGTGCGATGACGACCTAGTTCTTATAGACTTGTGCAAGAAATTTCAAGGCTCAAAATGATTTTCTGAGACCTGTGAAACTTTCTTTATGTCCATTAAGGTCATGATCACCATGAGAACCTACTTCCTCAAAATTTGACAAACTACATGTTAAGTTTACTTAAAGTGTTTCAAAAGCTTTGTAAGCTACATGTGATCTTGAACCACTCATTCCACCCAAAACTTTGTTCAGCTCATCCATTTAGGCAGAAGCTTTGTATGTAGAACCATATTGGCCAACATAACTGTTGATGATTAAAATTGCACTGTTTCTAACACCAACAATGGGAAGTTTCAGGAATGTGGGATTTGCAACCTGAAACAACCTCTAGATTTTAAAGAAGCTAGCTCTTCTTTATATCAAGTGTATAATGGGAAAAGGGATAGGAATTAAATAGAAACACAAGTGTAACTAAAGAAACTCTAACTATGGTGATGCGTCTGAATTTAATTCGACCCTTAAGCACAGTGAAGCTATATGTAAGATTCAATTACATTAAAGAGCAAACAAGGTATGATTAATGTAAAAGATAAAAAATAATAGAAACAGAGGCTCACAACTTAGACTACTTTTGCAGTGACATAGAGAATATCAACAAAGGCACAAAATTTAGTATTCTCATTAGTTTTCAGTTACATAAAAGACACATAAACATGCACAATTATACAAACTTTATAACTCAAAAAAATAGAACAAAGGCAAATGATATCCCTGATCACAGCTAAAAAAGTCTAAAAACTCTTGACAATAATCTCTCACAAAAAATTCTCTCTATCTTTTGATGATGATTTTGGTGATCTCTGCACCCCTATTTATACAATTGAATTAGCTCTAGATTGTCTACACGTTTCCAATCTAACGGCCTAACTAAACTCTAACTGAACTGAAAGTGTTTAACATAGGATATTTCTTAGATCTAAAACGTTCTGTCTTCCTGCAAGTTCATTGGCTGAAATAGATACCCAGGACGCTTTCCACTTTCAAACAAGAGAGGACACTTGGTCGATTCCCTTACTCTACTTGAAAAACTTCTTATTATTCAGGAGGCACCAAAAAATGACACTTGGCATATTCCATAGCACTTACTGAAGGCACATGGCACTTTCTGCGTAACTTATACTCCTTTTGTGTCTTTGCTCAGGAGTGTTTCGCCTTTGACAGCTGTCGCAGTCTGCTACTTCAAAATTTTAACAACCTATAGAAAACAGGACCCACAACATTTTTTGCCTGAGCAACTTCAAAAAGGGAACAGGGAAAGGTGGCACTTTTTGCGCTTTAGCCAGGGACATGTGGTGGTCTCCACTGCTTTTAGCTACCTTTTGAGAATCCTGCGGAAGGTGACACTTCTTGGTCTCCGCATCACTCTGTCTATATTATAGAAACATTCAGCCTCATTTCATATTTACACAGATGGTGACACTTGGAGGCTTCCGCTTGCCTCAAAAACAAAACCTGGGACCCACCATAGTCTTTACTTATCAATGAAACAAAATGAAAATGATTTGGATGTTGACACGTGGTGGCTTCCACTTCTTTAGCTAGGGATACATGGCATCTTCCATTGCTTTTAGAAAAGCATATTGAAACCTTTCGCAGTTGTCACTTGGCACCTTCCTCTTGATCTTGATAAAAGCTTTTTGAAAAAAATCTTTCAAAACGTATAAGAAACATGAGACGCGGATGCTGACACTTGTTGCGCTCTACTGAGTTACTATGGGACACGTGATGCGTTCTGACCAACTTATAGAAACTATTAAATGTGCCTCGATCGATGACACTTGGCAGCTTCTACTCAATTTTGACACTTAGACAAAATTTAAGCGACAAGAAATTGGGGCCCACGCTCTGAGTCAAAAACTTCACTGTCTCGAAATCAAAAAAGTGCAGGGACAAAACTTGGAGTACATAACTAAACTCAAAAAATGTAACGTTTTTTACTCTACAGTTCTTGGCGACCTCGAGGACTTTTGAGCCTGCTCAAAAATAAAAATCCATAATCTCTCGCATGATCCAATGTGACAAAAATCACAACTTCAGTAAAGCTGTTTGATAAGAAGACCACTCATCGTCAGATAATCCCTGCTTATTTTGCAATTCGTTGAAGGCTAAATCAAGGTTGATGATATCTTTGTGTAAATGTTTTTGTAAAATATGAACTGTAGCCTTCAATTTAAATTCAAGCTGTGAAACGGGAATCAAAATAGCTTCTACTTCAGGCACTGATGAATCATCCCTTAAACCTTGAAAAATTGCTTGATTATTCTGCCTGGCTAACAACAAAGGTTTAATTTCATCAATCATCAACACAGTGTTGTCATCAGGAAAAGGGGAAGGAAGACCTAATTGCACTAGGTCTTCAATATGTTGTTTCATTTCGTTGATTCTTTCTTTCATCACATCTAGAAGCTCTCTGCAATTGATTGCTACAGAGTTGTAATTGAGAACCTCATTCACTCATTTAGCAGTGACCATGATGTCATTAATCCCTGTTGCTGACAATGTTCCATTAGTTGCATCATAGAGCTTTTGCAGCAGTGTTTGAGAGTCAAACACTCTCATAGAGATAGTAGACAGAGTGTCTTCTACTGAAGTCTCCACCTTTTCGCACAATTTATGTGCATTTAGCAGAAAGGTTAGAGAAGGTCTGAGCTGAGTAATCTCCTGAGAGATTCTTTGCAATATTGATTCATAAAGCTCCTTAACTAGATTTAACACCCCTACATTCTTTGGCCTATTGACCAGCTCAAGTGTTAATTATTTCTCCCTTTGTCGCTCAGCTTGAAGTTGGGCCTGTATAGTTGCGGTATTATTCTGCTCATTCAGTAGCTTCTGTTGAAGTTGAGTAACCTGTAGCAGGCTTTCCTCATATTTTTCTTGAAATGCTACCTTTTTTTGCCTTAAGGTTGTCATTGCATCCTTCACTTGCATCAACCCTACTTTCAAAGAATCATTTTAGGCCTGGATAACCTGGTGAGTCTGAAGAGGAACAATATCTTGCAATTGTTTATTAAGACTCTATTTCAATATTCTTAGTATTGATCTCTAGGATCAAATTGCTACAGTTTGCCTTCTCTTTGGCTATATCAGCCTCCATCTTCTGTAGCTTCCTTGAAATTTTAAAATAATCTTCAGCTATTTTAGAAGTGGATTCATTTAACAGCTCGACCCTATCTTGTGGTCTAAACAGGGACATGTCTATAGCCACTGCATTCATTGTGTAATCTTTGGGCTGCATCTACTCATTTGGCTTGACTATATTCAGTGATAAATGAGTCACCGTCAGTTGCTGCTAGATTGAGTCAAATTGTGACCTCAAATGTGGTGTAGCCAAGGCTTTATTATATTTGATCCTCTTTTTCTCCCTTCGGGCTTCCCTCACCTTCTTAACAACATCTGCTTGAGTTTGAAAAGTAGAAGGAGAGGCAATGTGCCCACTCGCAAAAGGAGAACCTTGTGGCAATCCATATGGAATAGCCAAATGTTGACTAAAGGCAGTCTGAGGAGGTACTTTCTTGGGGATAGAGCGGAAAAAGTGAGGCAATGATATGGCTTGAGTTTGGATAGATGGGGCAAAATGAGAAATGGATATAGCAGAGGTGCCAGGGAATGTCATTTGGCCAGATAGAATCATCACCCCTATAAGAGAAGAAAGAGATTGAGAAGGAGGAGGAGAAACAATACTTACTTGAGGAGAAACCAAAATACTCTGTGGTTGGTGTTGTGAGGGTTCTGCCCTCTCCTCTGAATCAAGTTGAAATCTTAGCCTCTTATGTTTCCTTGGTGTTTCTTCTTCTGGTTATGATTCCTTTTCTTCAACATCTACCACTGCTGCTAGTGGTGCTTGTGTAGAACTAGGAACTTCAAGGACTGATGCTGATGAAGAAGATTTTGGTGGTGAAGATACCACACTCTTTTGTTTTTCAATGATACTAAGAGATTGGGGCCAAACTGTTACAACGATTGAAGCTGAGGGTTGCCCTAGAGTCTGCGATGTTTGACTAGATTCTACCTAGCTTCTAGCTCACCACCCTGTGTCTACAAATTGCTTATATCAGGGCTAGACATAGGAGATAGATGACATTAATCCTAGAGTTCCTCCCATTTCTCATCTGAATCCACATTTCTAAAAGAGTGAGTTGTCTCACAAATCTCTTGCCTATATTTCTAATAGGCTTCTATTTTCTCAACGTCCCAGTCTTTATTCTTTAATGCTCTTCTTAAACCAGAAGTCATTCTGATTTTAGGGTCAAAATCTCTTTGCTTAACATAAAAAGTTTCCCATGGTCTGTTTTGTTGAAGAGGCAAATCCGTCAATTCAACATAAAACTCAAGAATATCTTCCTTAGGATATTTTCTATTTTCCCAAAAGGGGCGGCCCTCATGCGCAATTCTGACAGTAACCCTATTAATCCTGATCCATGAAGCTATTAAACTATTTGGGTTATATACCCATTTATCTTCAATTAGAAAGAAATCCAGGAAGGCTAACTTTCTAAGCAACACAATCTCAACATCTCTGGCCTCTAGTGCCATGTTGTTTATCATCCATGGGACATCATACATTTTCCTCTTCTTCTTTCCAGAACCATATTCATTATCT
Organism: Torreya grandis; assembly: GCA_037957365.1. Taxonomy (NCBI): domain Eukaryota; kingdom Viridiplantae; phylum Streptophyta; class Pinopsida; order Cupressales; family Taxaceae; genus Torreya; species Torreya grandis. The sequence continues at coordinate 1,074,142 of JARHVA010004983.1, forward strand.
ACCATAGACACTTGCTTGGTGACCTCTAAGAATGCTAATCTAAGGGTCAAAATCTTAGGTAGCATCACTAGTTCCCCACTAAAACTATGGACTCTGATAATAGTATGATGGGATCCAAAATAGTAATCACAAGGAATAGGGCAATTGGTCATCAGATTTGAGACACTTGGTAACAGTCTATTTATAACTAGTTCTGGGCTCAGATGACAAAAAATAAGGGCAACAAAAAGTTTCTAGAATTCATATGGATCACTGGTCTTGGACAAGATATGTGTCCATGCAGACACATGAGTGGTCTTATGTAGACTGAAGCTTGGGTCATACATATTTAAATGCATGTGTTGGGAAAAGATGTCAGAGTTTTGATACAACATAAGGTGAAACAGATAAGAGGAATACCTAAAAATCTCTTTAGATCTGAACTAAATAAGTTGTTCCACCATTGAATATGCAATTTGCTCAGAGAAATCAAGCCGATACTCCTGAGTCTTGTCAACAGTTTTCAATCTGAAAATGATAGCTATTTGTTCTTCATAAATGGTTATATCATTTTTTATTCTAAAAATGAAAGCCATCATGAAAAGTGCATCTTGACTAGCTTGTGCAAATTATGCTCTTGCTATTGGCAGTGTCGACACAGTTGTATCATCATCACCTAATTGTAGCTCTATTTTCAGAAACCTCAATTGAGTATTGACATTTGCCCACATTTTTTGCATCTTAGTAATGGTGGGAAACGTGGTTGTCTTGTCATGGTACATGGCTAACATGTCTATGATAGCCTTTGGTGTAATTTTCATTGTGAATGGATCCTGTTATATGGTATTCGAAGGCACGTAAAACAATCTGGTGCATATTTCAACCAAGTCAGGGCATGGATACACATTTGAGACAATGAATTGTGCTAGTTGGGAAGTCTATATCCTTATTTTGAATGTCTCGTATTGTCCCACCTTGGCCCTCTGAAGACACCTTTGATGTGCCCCTTCTCTGAGAGTTTTGCTACTAGTTCTTTAAAGAATTGGGTCCATGATTTCGTCTGCATAATCTTTTACCTTTGCTGGGTCGTTTGCTTGACCAACTTCAGGGACTAGTCCATGGGTAGGTCTTTAATGGTTGTGCAGGGGCTGAAGCATATGATTTGCTTGTAAGAAACTTATCAAGGGATTCATAAATCCCAAACTCTTATTACGATGACTGTGCTCCCTCCATATCTATATCTATTCTTGAAAATAGTGAACTGTGGTAACAAGTATGAAGCTTTTGAAATAAGGAAGCACTTTCACTTAAGAAGGTTTGCTATGAGCTGAAAATACAAGTAGCATGGGTTTTCTAGTAGACGCAGAAATGTTTGAGACACTATAAGCTTTAACTCTTGTTATGAGGTATTTATTGACCCATCAAATCTCAAAATGGCATTAAACTCGGATAACCGTTATCAAATCTTACTAAATCTTCATGGGACAGCGAATTAGACACGTCATAAAGGTGGCTGCACAAGGTACCTTAGAGATTTTAAAGATTTGGGAGATATTTAAAGTGTCGAGAGTTTTGAAAATTTTTAAAAAAGCTCTGAGTTGTGGCTATGTATTCAAAGCACTTATTTAAAAGAAAGAGAGGGAAAGACAAAACATGAAAACAAAGCAACACGAAAAGAGAAACTATCTAACTATAATACATAGAGACACAGCTTAACTGAAATGTTTCAAGTAGATCTCATTCATAAGAATCTCTTCAGATTCGGCTTCCATTGTTTCTAGCTCAAACAAATTTTTCTGTTTACATGCACGAATTTTATAAGGGCCAATCCACAATGCTTCAAAGTTAGTGTGTTGACCTGGCTTGGCAGCTCTTGCATTCCATTTCAAAACAATTTAACCTACTTCAAAATAAAGATTTGAAGTTTTTTTTATCAAAGCAGTCTTTAATTATTTTCTGATGCTTTATTAATGAATCATGTGCTGCATCCCTCTTTTCTTGAACTTCTAAACGTTTGGCAAGTCTAACCTGCATGGGGCTATTTTCCTCAATTTCAATCTATTTTATCAGTTGGAGAGCAAGAATTTCCAAGCTTAGAGGTATTACAACAGGCTTGCCATATACCAATTCATATGGGGACATTTTCATCCCCTGCTTAGGTGTAATTCTATCAGCCCATAGTGCTATATTAAGCACTTTATGCCACTCGTGATGATCAACCCCTATTCTCTTGATGAATTTAATCAGGTTCTTATTAGTTGATTCTGCCAAACCATTATCCTTAGGGTAATAATTAAAGGAATTTTTTAGATATATCCCATGCTTCACTGCAAAGTCAGATACTTTAGATCCTAAAAATGCTTTAGCATTATCTGAAATTATAGTGTGAGGAGCCCCAAAGTGAGTAGTGATACTCCCTATAAAGTCTAGGATCACATTTTCTGTTGCTTCTTTAAGTGGTACTGCCTCAGTCCTTCTAGTGAAATAATTTGTGACAGTTAAAATCTATTTGTGACTCATACTAGACATTGGATTTATCATTCCAATCAAGTCAAGACCCCATTGAGCAAAAGGTTCATCGATAATTATAGGACTAAGAGGCATTGTTGCATTCCTTCTCATCCCCACATAATATTGACAAGATTGATATTTTTTAACCAGTTGATAATAGTCTGTAACTAAATTTGGCCAAAAATAACCTATCTCACTTATCTTTATGGCTGTGGTCTTTACAAAAAAATGTCCACCCGAGACTCCATGATGCATTTCATGCAGTATTTTCTTAGCCTCATCCTTCTCTACGCATCTTAAAAGTTTGCCATCAAATTTTTTTTTGAAAAGAACTTGTTCAATTAAAACAAAATGGACCCCTTGCATCCTATAGTATCTCTTCTTGTTTTGAGGGAGATCTCTTGGGTAAATCCCATATTTCATAAAATGAATCCTGTTTGTGACCCAGGAGTTCTGATCAACCTCTTGTATCCTCAATACAATTTTCTTTTCTATTTCTGAATCTGTTTCCACATGTATCATCTTTTCAAGCGCTTGAGTCATGTATTGGCATAACCCCTACCTCTGACTAACTTAGTGGGTTTGACCTCTACATCATATTCAAGGATCTTTGTTATCTAGTTTACTCTTTTTTCAATAATTTCACCCTTCATAATATATTCTCTGACACTTGGGTGAGCCACAAGTATCAGAATCTTACTTCCTAATACTATATGCCTAAATTTATTGAGGGCTTTTACCATAGCATATGCTTGTTTTTCCACAAAGTTGTATCTGGTTGCGTATTCCCTAAGAGTTCTTGAGAAAAAGGCTATTGGATGCTCTCTCTCCTATCTATCATCCTTTTGTGTTAGGACAACAACAATACTGAGCTCTCCTCCATAGACATACATTACAAAAGGCTTAGAAAAGTCTGGATTTCTAAGTACTGGGGCTATTGAGATAGCTTTTTTGACCTCTTCAAAGGCTTGCCTTCCTTTCGTAGTCCACTTAAAAACTAAGTCTTTTTTCAACAAGAGTGTCACTGGTCTTATTAAGCCTACAAAGTCAGATATGAACCGACTGAAAAAATTAATTTTCCTCAAAAAAAATTGAATTACTTTCTTATTTACTGGTAGAGGTAAGTTCATTATAGTTGCAACTCTCTCTGGATCTATAAAAACTCTTTCTTTAGATACTATATGTCCCGATAATTTGCCTTGAAGTACAATAAAGATGCATTTCTTAAGATTCAGGGATATTTTAAATTCTTGATATTTCTTAAAAATAGATTCTAAATGATCAAAATGATCCACAACATTCTTAGAAAAAATAGTAAGATCATCAAGATAAATCAAGATGATTTTATTTATAAGTTCCCAAAATGCTACATCCATAGCTCTTTGAAAAGTGGCTCTAGCATTTGACATGCCAAATAACATCTTAGCATATGCAAATTTTCCCCATTTGGTAGTAAAAGTAGTCTTGTATTAATTTTCATCAGCCAACCAAATCTGATTGTATTCAGAGAAACCATCTAGCAAGAAAAATCTCTCTGATCCAGCCACAGTCTATAAAATTTGTTCCATAGATGGCAAGGGATAGTGATCTTTCAGAGATGCTCTATTCAAGTCTCTGAATTCTACACAGAGTCTTATGTCACCATTCTTTTTCCTGACTGGTACTAGATTTGATACCCAGGTTGAGTGCTTGATTGGAAAAATTATTTTAGAATCTAATTTTTTTTGCAACTCATCCACTATTATAGATTCAATCCTTGGATTTTCTAGCCTCTACTTCTATCTAACTGTCTTTGATCTTTCAGTCAGTTCTATTGTGTGCTTAATGATGTCTCTATTATATCCATGGTCTTCATAGCTCCAGGCTATGACTCTATCATATTTTTTGCACAAGTCATTTAGTCTTTCTCTTTCCTCTTGAGTTACAGAATTTCTAATTTTTAATTTTTTCCATTCACTCACTTCTATTTCAGAATAATCTACTTTGTTTACTTGGAACCTTTTCATCTCTAGGCCTACATCTTCTGGATCAAAAAGATTTTCTAAAGTGATTAAGTCTTTGAGAAACTTATTATTCTTTAATTATATAATTTGATCTCCATATATCTCTTCAATTTTTGGTTGCAATTGATCAACAAATTTCCTTGATTGTTGCAAGAATGAGAGTACCTGAGAATCATTTTCAAATACTTGTCAATTCTCATCGTTGTCTGAGATAGATGACCTTACTATAACTTTTACTGACTTATTGTTAACTAATAGGCCAGTTGCTGGATCAAATTGTGAGCCAATCTGTGCCATCTTATCAGCTTCAAAATTTTGGGTCTTAAAACTACTTCAATATTGAAAGATTAAAAATCTTCTATTAAGTCCCAAATTTTGTGTTTATAGCATCTCATCCTTACATTTTTGGCTATTGCCTTTTCCCTAATTTGCTTCACCACTAATTCTGAAACTCCTTTTACTATTAAATTCTTTATTCCCTTTTTCTTGGCTAAAATGAGCCCATGAACTAAGGATTCATATTCAGCATCATTATTGGTACAAGCAAATTGGAAACAAATAGCTCTCAAAAATTTCTCCCTATTTGGAGCAACAAGACAAATTTATGCTCCAGCACCACTTTTACTTTTAGCCCCATCAAAATTTAAGGTCCAAATTTTTGAATCTTTTTCAGATTCTTGAGTAGTTGGTGCCTCTTCTCTTAAAACATTTAGAATTTCATTATCTTCATCAAAAATGACATAAGTGCCCAGATCAGTAGAGTCATAATTTTCATATAGATCACTATGCATCATAGCTAACAAATGGTTATTTCCTCTTCTTGGTCATGTTTAGTCCAGTCACCTAACTCTTCAACGAAAACCCTTTTTTTTATATTTAACATAGCATGATTTGCCTCTAATTTTGATGTTGGTTCATTGGTGATGCAATCTTTTGATAGTGGTTTAGATATAATTGTCATCTTTGAACCATATTTAGTTCTTAGGATGAGGTGAGACCAATCAATGGACATATATCCTCCTATTTTGGCTGTAAAGTCTCTGAATAAATATAAACAAAAAATAAGAGGTATATCTATGACTACTACATCTTGATTGACAATTATATTGGGATAAGTATATAATTACAATGGGAGTTGTTTAATTCTCCCTATTGTTTGTACTAATTTTCCATCTAGCTACATAACTCCTTTAGTAAGTGGTTCATACTTTATTTTTAAAGCATCAGCTATTTTCTTAGGCATTACTGTAGTACTAGCCCCTGAATCTATCAACACATTATGCAAGAGTTTCTTTCCAACTATTAGAGTCAAATAGAAAGGCTCTAGTTTGGATTTACTTACCTCTACTACGTTGTTTAAAATGGCTATTGTCTTCAGAGGAACTGTGTCTTTGAGCTTTTCTTTATCAGCAGGTCTTTTTCTGGTGCCATTATGTTTAGGCACTGCTTGGCCTTGTAGAGCTTCTTGTAACAGTGTCTTTTATTTAGGAATAGCTAATATGTCCCATATTGATACTTGTGCTGGAGTCCTCTTCAGCCGTTCCACCACATTCATTGGTCCTAATGCTTGAGTTCTTGGAAAATAATAATACCTTGCTTTTTATTGAACTTGTACAAGAATCACTTGATTTTGCACTGGCTGAGGCACTTCCTGTCTGACAGCTATGTTTCTTTGATCTTGAAATGGAAGATTCTCCATAACTTGACTATTTGCAATTTCAGGCTATTGCATCATTCTTCTCTTTGATCTAGTATAGTAGTCTAATTGCACCACTAATTTTTTGGAAGCAGAAGCTTCATTCAAGAATACAGATTCTTCATCTTCAACTCATGAAAATAAAGCATGTTCAGGGGCTATTTATTCTTCTTGTTGTAAAGACATCCCTTGTATCTGGGCCATCAAAACTGAATTTTGCATACTAGGAGACTGATAAGTTTGTGCATCTAAAGTACTTGTAAATTGTCTATCCATTATTCTTTACTCTTCTACCTTTTGTTGTAGGTTACCCATGAGACAATCTCTAGGTCTATGAGCATTATTACAAGGGAAACACCAAGCATTGGTGCTATCTACATAATTATTTTGCCCTTAAACAATCTCCCTATTTGGATTTGGGGGAACAGTCTGTGAGGGTGTAGGGATTGCAACTAATTGGTTTGCTGGCTGAGGGTTATTTTGCATTTGATGACCTTGATATTGGTTTGGCTGTGATAAAAAATTATTTCCTTGATAGCCCTGATATTGAGGTCTGGGGTAAGGATTCTGTTGTCTCTTTATGTTAATTAACTCATTAGAAAATGTCCTTAAAATGTTCTTGATATCATCCATCTCAGATGACTGGGTAGGAACAAGTTCTTTAGTAGGTGGTTGAGGATATTTATACATAGACATAGGTGGGGCTATGGAATTAGGTGCTTCTTGAGGTAATGGTAAGTTAATCTCTGAAAACATGGGCATGTGAGGCTTTGGGGGCAACTTTCTAGCATTTATTAAATTATTTTTAGCTTTGACTGCATAGTCATAAGCCTTTGGCAGAGTCTGACCTCCAAGTGACTGAATCATGACTGATATATCTGAATTTAAAACCTTAAGATAAAACATTATAGCCATACTTGGTAATGATCTTGCTGTAGCTGAGATTCTTTCCCAAGTCCTTTGAAATCTTGAATTGAAGTCAGTTATTGCTTCTTGTGGTGCCCTTTTGATGGTAATCAATTGCTGTAACAAAGAAGACTTATCACCCATTTCTTCAAATCTTTCAAAGAAAAAATCTCCAAGATGATCCCATGTAGATATTGTATTTGGAGTCAAATATCTGTACCATTCTAGAGCCTTTCTTTTAAAAGAAGTTGCTAACAATCTTATGGCAATATTTTGCTGCGTGACCACATGTATAGCAAATACATTGGACACACCCTGAAGATGTTCTTCAGGTGTTTTGAAATCTTGCCCACTGAATTTGGGCAGAGCCTTCAAGGCATTTACTGTAATAGGGTCCCAAGTGGTTGGTGGTATTGGTAGAATCAAAAGACTGCTAGTGTTCCAACTTGCATAATTTTTTGGGGGTATATGAGCTCTCATATTTACTCTTGATATTGGTATAAAATTATTAATGCTTCGTCTCTAACTAGTTATCAAAGGCTGAAAAAGAATACCTGGATTTACAGCAGATTGAGATCTTGTCACTGGTCCACAACTCTGACTCCTTGTAGCTCTCTGGTTCATACGGTCTTGAAAGAAACTTCAAGATGGTGTCCCACCAGGCGTGCCAAAAACTATTGATGATTAAAATTATGCTGTTTCTAACACCAACAATGGGAAGTTTCAGAAATGTAGAACTTGTAACCTGAAACAACCTCTAGATTTTAAAGAAGCTGGCTCTTCTTTATATCAAGTGTATAATGAGAAAAGGGATAGGAATTAAACAGAAACACAAGTGCAACTAAAGAAACTCTAACTATGACGATGCACCTAAATTTAATTTGACCCTTAAGCACATTGAAGCTATATGTAAGATTCAATTACATTAAAGAGCAAACAAGACATGATTAATGTAAAAGATGAAAAATAATAGAAACAGAGGCTCACAACTTAGACTACTTTTACAGTGACACAAAGAATATCAATAAAGGCACATAATTCAATATTTTCATTAATTTTCAGTTACATAAAAGGCATAGAAACATGCACAATTATACAAACTTTCTAACTCAAAAAAATAGAACAAAGGCAAATGATATCCCTGATCACAGCTAAAAAAGTCTAAAAACTCTTGACAATAATCTCTCACAAAAAAATATCTCTATTTTTTGATGATGATTTTGGTGATCTCTGCACCCCTATTTATAGCATTGGATTAGCTCTAGATTGTCTGCACGTTCCCAATCTAATGGCCTAATTGAATTAGAAGTGTCTAACATAAGATATTTCTTGAATCTAAAACGTTCTATCTTTCTGCAAGTTCATTGGCCAAAATAGATACCCAAGACGCTTCCCACTTTCAAATGGGAGAGGACATTTGGCCAATTCCCTTACTCTACTTGAAAACCTTCTTATTATTCAGGAGGCACCAAAAAATGACACTTGGCATATTTCACAGCACTTACCGAAGGCACACGGCACTTTTCGTGTAACTTATACTCCTTTTGTGTCTTTGCTCAGGAGTGTTCTGCCTTTGATATCTGTCGCAGTCTGCTTCTTCAAAATTTTAAAAACCTATAGAAAATGGGACCCACAACATTTCTCACCCGAGCAACTTCAAAAAAGGAACAGGGATAGGTGGCGCTTTCCGCGCATCTTTAGCTAGGGACATGTGGCAGTCTCCACTGCTTTTAGCTACCTTTTGAGAATCCTGCAGAAGGTGACACTTGTTGGTCTCCACGTCACTCTGTCTATACTATAGAAACATTCAGCCTCATTTCATATTTACATGGACGATGACACTCAGAGGTTTTCGCTTGCCTCAGAAACAAAACTCAGGACCCACCACAGTCTTTACTTATCAATGAAACAAAATAAAAATAATTTTGATGTTGACAGGTGGCAGCTTTTGCTTCTTCAGCTAGGGATATGTGGCATATTATGTTGCTTTTATAAAAGCATACTAAAACCTTCTACAGTTGCCACTTGGCACCTTTCACTTGATCCTGATAAAAGCTTTTTGAAAATAAGCTTTCAAAACGTATAAGAAACATGAGATGCGGATGCCGACACTTGTTATGCTCTATTGAGTTACTATGGGACACGTGGTGCGTTCCAACCAACTTATAGAAATTATGAAATGTGCCTTGGCCGATGACACTTGATAGCTTCTGCTCGATTTTGACACAGACAAAATTTAGGCGACAAGAGATTGGAGTTTGCGCTCTGAGTCAAAAAACTTCACTGTCTTGAAACTGAAAAAGTGCAGGGACAAAACTTGGAGTGCATAACTTAACTCAGAAAATGTAGAGTTTTTTACTCTACAATAACCATCATTTGAAGTCTTACAACCATCGTGTATGAAATCTCATAGGGGACTTCTTAGCATTTAATATACAATCCATACCAAGAGAGACAAATCAACATGCAAATAAGCTTGCAGCCATTAGAGCTTAGTATGAGGATGTAGAAGGAGTCAAAGGCAACCAAAATTAGGACAAGATTAATGCCATATGTAGCTAGATATACCTTACAATTAGGTGAGTTGGTAGTTGTTTGATAATGATGACCAAATTATATGTTTTTTGATGCACGAGGCAGAATTCTGCCACAAGAATCAAAACAAATTCCAACATTAGTATGATGATCAGATAGTGTAGCTGAAATATAAAAAGCTACCTAAGGGGCTTGTGACATTGAAAAACATCTTCAATGAAGATGACCAAGTAAGAAGAGGCAAGACATGTATCTTAGCCAAGGACGAATATGGTGAAAAGATAGAGATCTTCAAATATAAATTGTTGAAGTTAGGAAAGATTAACACAACAAAAGAGAGAGCTACATTTATTACTTTATGCCAAGATTTATCTAATGTATTTACATGGGAATACAAGGATTTGAAAGGTTTTGACCCTAAACTTGCACAACATACCATTAAACTAGAGAGCAATGCCAAACTAGTCAAGCAGATACAAAGACCTTTCAACCCAAAAGTGAAGGAGTTGATGAGAAGGGAACTATTTAAGTTGACTTAATCAAAGATAATATTCCCTATTAAATATTCCTCATGGGTGGCAAACCTTGTGCCAGTGAGGAAGAAGAATGGGTAAATATGATTATGTGTTGACTTTAGGGATCTAAATAAAGTGTCCCTAAAAGACCATTGCCCACTATCCTCAATGGATCAGATTATTCAAAAGGTGGTAGGTTCTCAGAGATTCTCATTGCTTGATGGCTACTCTAGTAATAATTAGATTATGGTAAAGGAAAAATATAGGCATAAAACTATCTTTAGCACAAAGTGGGGCACTTATGCATATATGAAAATGTCATTTGTACTATCCTATGATAGATCAACTTTATAAAGGGCAATGGATGTTTCCTTTGAAGGTTTGATCAATGATATGGTGCTCATCTACCTAGATGACATCACTATTTTCTCAAAACACCCACTTGATCACATTTCCCACTTGAGGTTAGTATTTGAAAGATGCAGAGAATTTGGTGTGTCATTGAATCCTAAAAAATGTATATTTAGTGTTCATGAGGGTAGGTTATTAGTTCATGTAGTGTTTAAGGATGATCTTTCCATAGATCCTAAAAGAGTTGCGTCCATCTTATCCTTATCCTTTCCCAAGCACAATAAGGGTTTGCAGAGTTTCTTAGGAAACATTAATTTTATAAGAGGGTTTATCCCAGGGTTTGTAGAGCTGGTCAAGCATCTTACTTACATGTTAAGAAAATGCAAGGAGTTTACATAGATCAAAGAAGGTAATAGGAGTTTTGGGGCCATCAAGGAGGCCATCTCTCATGCCCTTACACTTTTAATCTTGATCTTAATAAAGAATTCTACTTGTATGCCTTCTCTATGTTGGATGCAATCGCTGCCATGTTGATACAACAAAATGAGCAAGGTTTGGAACAAGCTATTGCTTTCATTAGTCAGGACTTAGAAGGTTATGAGGATAAGTATATCTTTGTAGAGAAACATGTGCCTGCAATAGTGAGAGGTTTGAAGAAATTTAGGCACATCGTCTCCAATAGTAAGATCATACTCATGGTGGTACACCCAAGTATTAAAGAGTTTATACTCAATAGAGACCTCAATGAGAAAAGAGCTAGATGGATGAGAAAATGCATGGAGTATGACCTTGAAGTTAGAGTTAAAAAATGTGCAAGGGGCATAGGGTTATGTGAATACCTTGCAGTAGAGGTAAAATAAGATAAAGATTAAGTGTTGGTAGTCCATGACAAGCAATAGGTAGCTGTAGACAACACACCTTTCAGTTGGACACATGATATTCTCAAATTTTTTGAGTCAGGCCAATGTCCTATGGGAATAAATAAAGCCAAGAGAAGGCACTTCAGGTTTCAAATTATACTTTATGTCCTGATAGATGGAGTTTTTTTCAAGAGAGACATAGGGGGCATGTTTTTGAGGTGTGTGGAATCATGTCAAATAGACAAGCTGTTGGAGCAATTTCATGATGGTTTAGCTGGTGGGCACTTTTCTACGAAGACCACAACCTCTAAGATCATTAGAGATGGATACTTTTGGCCCATAATGTTTAGAGATGCACACTCTTAGGTAAGGAAATACCCAAAATGTGCAATATTTATTGACAAGCAGAAACTGGCTACCCTTCCCTTGCAACCCATACAAGTAGACCAACCATTCATGCAATGGGGATTAGATTTCATAGGGATGATACACCCTCCTTCATGTAGAGGACATAAATAGATCATTATAGCTATAAACTACTTTATAAGGTGGGCTGAAGCAAATACCCTCAAGGAAGCTAATGAATATTATGTTTTGGAATTTTATGATAGCCTTGTGACCAGATTTAGTGTGACTTCTAGAATCATTTTTGACAATGCATTGGCATTAAACAACAACAATATATGTGAGTAGGATATTTTTCATAGAATTTATCTCAAGGCATCCTCTAACTATTACCCATAGGGAAATGGACTAGCAGAGTCCACAAATAAGAACTTGTTGAGGATTATCAAGAGAAATATAGAAGATAGTCAGAGGGAGTGGCATACAAGACTAAGGACTGCCCTATGGGTAGACAAAGTGAACCTAAGAAAGCTACTAAACACTCCCCATACCTTCTTGTCTATGGTAAAGAAGCCAAACCTCCTATATCTCTTGAACTTCCTACATTAGAACTTGCACATTAACTTGAGCTCCTAGAGGATGATGCTATGCAAATAAGGTTAAATGAGCTAAGATAGATGGAGGAGGCAAGGGACACTACTATGCACATTATGTGTTTCAATCAACACCAAGTGAAGAGGTAATTTGACAAGAGAGCTTCCTTAAAGACATTCCAACAAGGTGATATAGTCCTCAAATAGGATGAGGACCGTGCAAAACCAAGAAAGCACTCCAAGTTTGACAGTCTTTGGAGTGGGCATTATGTTATCACAGGTTATAAGAAAAAAATGCCTTTGAGCTTGATAGGTTGAATGGAGAGAGCCTCCCATCCCTGTCAATGTGAGGTATCTTAAATTTTGCTACTAGTTTTATCTCATGATCTTTGTACATAGGTAGATAGGTCTATCTTTACCTCTAAGTGCTCTTGTACATTGCTCTGTTTGTTATTTTTTTCCTATTTGGGTAGTTGTTTGGTGTGTTTTATTTCTTTCTTTTCATTTGTGTGTGTCTCATTGCTTCAAAGTGTTTCCAAGAGTCAGGTATAATCTTTTTGTAAGTAATACTTGATTTGTCTAGTCAACATGAACAATCTTGATCAAATTCTAGGTTCTATGACTAGTAGGTTGGTTAAGCCAGTTGAGTCATAGAAATGTTGGCCAATTTTGGCTTACATTCAAAGCTTTTGCTTGGATGGATGAACTGAATAGTGTTCTAGATGAAATGAGTGGTCCAAAGATCACATATAGCTTACAAAGCTTTTGAAGCACTTTAAGTAAACTTAAAGTGTAGTTTGTCAAAATTTGAGAAAGTAAGTTTATATGGTGATCATAGCAATCATGAATGTGAAGTAGGTTTGCACAAGCCTCAAAAGTTCATTTGAGTCTTGGAGATTCAAACAAAAATTCAAACACAAGTCTAGAAGAACTATACTATCATCACACATAACAGAGAAATGGACTGGTTAGATCAATTGTGCATTTTATAAGTATGCTTAGAAAGCTTCTCAGACTAAAAGATCACAGGGATATGAAGTTATTCATTCTTAAATCATCTTCTGGAAATTTCATATCTTAATTTATTTTCTATCTCAAGATATAAATCTTCAAAGTTAGACTTTCAAAGTGAAATATGCACACAAACGTCAAGTTAAAGCTATAAAAAATAGCCATTTAAATTCAAATGTTCCAAGGATGAATGTGCAACCGACAAACATCCAAATCTTAAAAGCTAAGATCAATTCTAATGGTTTGCATCAACTGATAAGGCTAGTGGGTCCTGAAGATATAACAAAGCGTATTTGATCATGCATCAAAGATCAATGGTGAGTATCAATTCAAAAGGTCAACAGATACTAAGATGAATATGTGGCTGACAAGTGTCAAGATTTTGGGTGCCTAAATAGAGATTTAACGGAGCATGTTGACTAAAAATGTTAGTGGGCCCAAATAGATCAATGGAGTGCATTTAATCATACCAAAGCAGATTGATGACAAGTGAGAAGTCAACAAGTCAATGAATCTTGAAGATAAATACATATTTGCCAAGTGTCATGATCTTGGAAACTTTCAGGTAAATCAACGGTACACATTTGAGCCATGTAAAGGGAGATTGATGGTGCACATGAGGTCAAGAAGTCAAAATGATGATAGTAGGATCTTGAGAATGAATGAAGAGCTGATAGATGGCACAATTTGAGAAGGCTTGGATCAAGATCGACTACCATTATTAAAATTTGAAAGCTAGGGACTTCAAATGGATAATGAATTGAACTAGGTCGACCCAAGGAAAATATTTTAAGAGGATGCCATGAAGGTAGACATGTTGGATAAATGATTTTGCCACCCCAAGCAAGTAGAATACATAAATGCAAGATCAAACATGATTTGGATAATCAGGGGCATACTCTTCAAAGTGGTCTAATGCCATTAAATCCCTATAAAACTTTTCAAGAGATTTTAGATGTAAGTTTTACATCTCATTTAGATCTAAGAAACCCTAGTCTATGGATATTAATTTGCAATCATAACTATATGAAAACTAATAGGGTGATTGGTTTTCATCCATAATAGATCTATATTCAGGATTTAGAAGCAATGGCAAAACTGTGGCTGTGTATGGAATGTCAGAAGAACATCAATGAGCAAGCTCAACTAATTACCTGATATGATGAAGAACATCAAGCAATATTGAGGGAGATAATGAAGGGCATTAATGAAAATGAGCTCAAACATGATTCATGTGGTGGTGGGGATTGCTTCTTGCAATTGGTCTTGATCTTCACATTCTCCATCATTCCAAAGAAAGATAAAGTGACATTAATGCAAGGGAAGGCTCAAGAAGGATTGTGTTGGTGGTTGTTCTGAGTGAATTTGGGCTCATTAATGACCCCTTCAGTGCCAATTTCTCTCTGTCTTACCTTCTTTCTTATAAATACTAGCTTTGAACTCTTGATTTGTATCCCTTGGCTTGATATAGCGAAGCTATACCAAAATCACTTTGTAAAACTCTTTTGAAGCAATATAAGACATCTCAGATTCTAGTTGAATCCTAAGTGTGTTTTATTAAAGTTTGATTTATAAAGTGTATGTTTCCTATTCATCATCTATATGTCCTTCATGTACCTTGCTTCAAGTCTATTGGTTTCTTTTAGGTTGTGTGAAGTGCCAACTGGTGAGGTTTCCCTTGAAGTGTCATAAATCCATAGTGTTTTTCTTAAACCTATCTCTTTCTATCCTTCAATTTGTAGGTCTCTTTTCAGCCTTCATACAGAATACTCATGTTTGCAACCTTGTCATATAATTTGATCATTTTTTGTCCTAATTGGATTCATTCGTAGTCATAAAAGTGTCTAAGTTGAGAGTGGATCATTGAACATTAAGTGCATCACCATTTAGACTAGGTTTTGTTCCTTTTAGTTTTGTTTCGTTTCCCTTTTCCTTGGTATAAGTATAGGTTTAGGAGAAGAACTATATTATCATATCAGAGGAGCTAGCTTCATTGAAAACCCTAAAGGTTTGACCCAACATTAGGTAAGCCACAACCTAGGGTCATTTCCATGTTGGACTGGGTTTGGGTAGAGGACCTAAACAATCCTTTGCTTAGCTAGGGTGCAACCTAAGCTCCCCAAAAAAATGACTACAAAAAATAAATGATTTCCAAATCCAAGCAATCCACAAAAATCCTAATCGAATGATTAGGTCATTTAATTAAAGTTGAATATCAAACAACATAATAATATTACAAAGGTCTAAGGTGAATATTTTAAATATCATAAAACCTTCAAACTATAGGATGACTTAGGTAAATAAAGTAAATTAAAGTCTTTACTTGATACCATAACAAAAATGCAACATGTTTAAAGTCTTATAGTACCATGGTAATCTTAACATGCTTATCACTAATCACAACTTAAACAAGTGATTTAAACTTTTAAATAAGGATAATATAATCACATGAAATGTTGTCAAATGTTCAGATTCTAACCACTCAAAAAACTTTTCCCATAACAATAGTAATAACATGATTTAAGTGGAAAAATTGGCTTTGTTCTAATGACGGCCTCCATAAGCTATCAAAACAAATATGCACAATACTAGTCATTCACAACACAAGGCAACACAAAAACCTATGGTAGACTGAACATATCAATCTTTTTTACCTCTTTTTTCATATACCTATATGAAATTATTTGTAGCTGTGTAGTGGTGTATTCTAGGTCTGAACCTAGCTCAAATTACATGGTTATTACCTATAGTCATCAAAGGACATCAATAATACTAGTTCAAAATCAAACTGAATGTATAATAACTAATGAAGAGAAGTATAACTTTTTGCATATATTATTGAGATATATTGAAATATTATAATACACAAAATAAACATTAAACACAATTGATATCAAATGTCTCAATTGTCTCAAAATGTCTCAACAACTCTATACAACAAAACACATCATTGTTTCATGCCTAGGTGATCTATAACAAAGGCCAAAATTCAAACTAGATTTTGATTTGGGATTGTTTCAAATTAGATTGCATTTGTCTATGGGTGTATTGAGGTCAAGAACTTGCCAAAATTTCCAAGGTTCAAACATGTAATTATAGTTTTTGGGATCATCTATGTTAAATGAAAAAATAAAATCTATGCATAAATTATTTCATCATAAAAATAATAGCAAGACAATTCTTGTTCAAATTAAATATTTTCCATTGGGTAAAGTTAGGATAAAATAATGGTTAAAAAGAGAGAAAACTTGATTTGTCAATCTCAAGAGACTGAAAAATTAAAACAATGGCTATAAAAGTTACAAAACAAATTCAGTGAATGATACTTTTGTTAATAAATTAGAACATACTTGCTTCCTTACGATACTATAACAAACTATGTCCCTTGAACTAGTTTTACTATAATATTAGATTTGCATATACAACTATAATGATTCATATTGTATATGTATATTTTAAAAATATTTTTTCCCTTCTTCATACACTTTGAAAATGCATACATTGAAAACAAACTACCTGCTCATTACAGATTGAGATTTCTTAATGTAGGAAGATGACTCACTTTGTAATGCACACTCCAAGACCCCACCACATAATCTATATAGCAGTCACTTGGATTTTAACACATTTAATTTCAATCATCTTCTAAATATGTGATACTTAAATATATATTTATATGTTAACTCATTTTTGTACATGTTGGAAATATTGTCATTGATGTCAAAGGTTTAGCATTATTGGTGATAAAGGCCCCATTGCATTTAATGTTGTTTGTAATAAATATATCTTGGCTAATATGAGTTAATATTTATTTAATATTAACAAATATATTTTTGGTTGCATATGGGACAAAATAAGGGCCCATGGAGAAGTCAAAGAGCCACGTGATAAAGACAAAAAAAGGATGGGATGCATTTTTCCATGAAGAGTCATCTTGAAGAATTCCAAGAGTCACCAAGTGAAGACAAAAGAGGAAGGGTGCAATTTCTCATGAAGGGACACTTTAAGGAATACAAAAAGTCACTAAGATGAGGACAAAAGAGGGAAGGACATTTTTGATCATGACTTTTCAAAGGCTTGAATACGAAGGGTCACCACATGACTTTTCAAAGGCTTGAATATGAAGGGTCATACAAGTTTGGCGCCATTTTCCATGAGGATTGAAGGGTCACAAAGGGGGAAGGCCAAAGGTCATTTGGAAAGATATAAATAAAGGCTTGAGAAGCCATTTGTAAGATGAGAGATAGAGGTTGATATGATATTGTAATATCTAGCTTAGAAGAGCAATTGTGAGAGATGAATATGATTTGTATTTGTTATATTTAGCTTAGAAGAGCAAAGGTGAGAGAGAGGAAAGAGATGTTGTATTGATCTATCATTTGTTGAGATAACAACATTGAGAGATAGTTGTGTGGTATACATAAAGGGGTTGGTGCTCCTGTGGGTTGGTGCTCACTTATTGTTGCTGGGTTGGTGCTCAACAAAGGGGTTGGTGCTCCTTTGGGTTAGTGCTCATGAATAGTAGCTGGGTTGGTGCTCGACAAAGGGGTGTGGTGCTCCTGTGGGTTGGTGCTCACGAATAGTTATTGGGTTGGTGCTTAGCAAAGGGGTTGGTGCTCCTGCAATCTTGGCTTGCGAATATTGTTTGGGTTGGTGCTCATTCATATACTTGAGATTGTTCTCCATGGTTTTTCTCACATTGGGTTTTCATGTTATATCTGATGTCTCTCTCTATTTTGTGTGGTGTTTATTTGTTTCAGTTTTATTGCATATCTTGAATGTTTGATTAAGTAGAATTTGGTTAAAGAAAAGATTAATAAGATATATTATATACTGATTCACCTCCCTTCTCAGTATATCCCATGCTTAACAGTACACTTGACAAATATATCTCAGGGCTCTACCCTTCAGTTTGATCTTCATCGCAACCAAAAGGCTCACACATGCCACCTCACTAGGTATAATTACTTACTTATTAGTCCAACCTTGATTATTTTAATTATCTAGATCATATGTAACCACATAATGCCTAAAATATAATATATATATATCTATCATAGTCAGTTACAGAACCTCAACAACTTTCTTTCATCTTAGACAATTACGTTTAAAGTAGGACAATAGTGTCGACATTATTATCCCTGCTCCAATGTAAGTGTCCTTACCTTTGTAAATCTTATGAACAGTATGGGTCAACCTAATAATGTCATTAATCTTACTGTGAGGATTATTTCAAAAGAGCTTGTATAAATACAAGTCAAAGCCTATTCATTTTAACATCTAGCAATCACACCTTCAAGCTCAATCAATAAATTTCACAACTATGTTATTCTTCCCTATTCATTCCTATTTGCTTATCAATCATATGAAAAGTTATATTACAAGTCTTAAAAACTCAAAATAAAATTTGTGAGACATATTTGTCAAGTTACAAGCTAGATCATTATATATTGTTGTATAGTATATTTCACCATTGTAAACACACATTCCCACACATAGAGGAGAATTAAATAAGTATGAGACCTTCTTTCGAGTATTGGATATGTAGGCAATACTCATTGATAGAGGGGTCTTTAGGGTCAGCTTGACACCAAAATCCCACTAACCTATTTTTAACAAGGTAACCAACCCAAGGTGGAGAGCTAGGTTTTGATCTAGAAAATATAATCGACATCCTGTGCATCAAATCCAACTACATTAGATGAAATGTGACAAAAATCTTAGAAAGACCTAGGTGTTCACATCTTAATACAATGAATATTTCATATATGACAATTACATTGGGATTTAGATAAAAATATTGATGCAAGTACCCATGCAATCTAAAAGTTTTTTTTTAAAAATGATGACTAGTGCTTGAACATCTGACAACCTATTTCCACATGTGTACATCTCATATTTGTCTATACATCATTACATAAGCTAATTATTGTTTCTTCTTTGTGATTGTGTAATCAAAATACTATTTAAAATTATAATTTTTATATTTAAAATTTTCATAATTTAACACTAAAATTAAATATCATAAACTGAATTATTTAATTCACTTACTTTAAAGAATAAGTTTTCTCACTCTTGAATAGCCTATTCCTCCCAACTCTAAATTTTTAAAAAGGATTAAACATTTGGTAAATCCGACCTCTGAGTCTTCCTATTGAATCCTAGTGTGTCATAGGGTTTTCAATGTCATAATAGTTTTATTTAATTTTTATCAGAAGTTTCTTTTACTTAGGTTTGTTTTATCATTTTTGTTCACCCAAATTATGTCTAAATTTTTCAATTTACTATTTTTAGTAACTACTGACATACAAGGTGAATAGTGTACCTATTTTGTAATTAATTTTAACGTTTCATCATATTTAATATTTTATTCAAAAACCTCTCTCAAATATTTGAAATACATTCCTAAATCATTGCAATTGCTATCTCTTTATTGAAAAAATTCTAGGGTTTTTCTTGTGAAACATTCCACATTGTTTGGCCTATTTATTATTCATAACAACTCAATTTTTAAATTCCTCATAGGTTTTTCATGTTAACATTATATATATATATATATATGTATATGTATATATATATATATATATATGTATATATATATATATATGTATATATATATATATATATTTGAAAAATTATATATGAAAGTTTTAAAATATTTAATTTACTATTTTTAGTACGTATTCATATAAAGTGCACAAATAATGTCTTTTCCCTACTTTTTTTAGACTTTGCTTATTTTATATTTTTTCTAAAGAACCTTTCTTAGATTTATAAAATACCTGCCCTATCTCTTAAATTTTTTACATTCTTTTTTTATTTTATGGGGTAAAAGTCATGTTTTACAAGGACCTAAAACTGTAAGTTCAACAAGAAAATACATACAAACAAAAAGAAGCTAAACAGTACTAGGCCACACCAGCTGACCAAACACTAAACTTCAACAAAATTTTAGCAAAAAAAGGACATGAGAATAAGAGGAATTAAAAACTAAGACACACAATAGATTTCTTTTGAGGGTGCATCTTTCTTATTACTACTGACTTTCTTCTTAGCACCATTGAACATGCCTTTTGTTTAGGTGCTATGGCCTTTCAACAAATTTATTTTATTCTTTCTCATTCTTTTACCCTTCTCAGATATTTCTTTATCTTTCTTAGCATGGGAACTTCCTAGGGTAATAGTGAATATTTCCTTTTATTTTTTGTTAGGGGTGTCCTTTAGCTTATGCCTGCTACCCTCTGCAATCCTTGGATTGCCCAAAAACTCCCTCAAACTATTCACCTCCTATTTTAGGGTATTCCACTCCTCCATCCATAAGACCAATTGCCTTCCCATTCTCTACAAGTTTGTGTGAAAGTCTAATAGTTTATGCATAATCCCATTAGGGAAGTGTGTCGTTTCACTATCTTCATACCTCTTCCAAAATTCCACTGCTTTCATTTCATAAATTTTGAAATTGGATTTTCTTATGCCTCATGGGAACTCCAAGCTTCTGATAACATTCTTTTCCACTTTCTTCTCCTAGGTAGGAGATTTGCATGAATTCATTCTTTCTTTCTTATTAGTTGCTTGGGGGCGAAGATGAGAGACTAGGCGGAGGGAAGGAGATGATTCTTCCTCCCAATCTTTGGTTGAGTTATCCGGGGCCTTCCTTGAGTTTTTTGGCCTGTTAATTTCCCCTAGGTTGATCTCAAAACTCCATACTAGTTTCCCTCTCTTGGTTAGGATGAAGATTAACCCTTGGTGAATTAGGTCAGAGGAAGGTGTATCTTTGAAGGTTAAAACAAAGCATTCAAGGGAAACAAGGAGATAGTAAGGGAGGCTTATATGGTGACCCTTGAAGTGGTTTAGTAACAAGAATTTATGTGATAATATGTGTGTAAATTTCCTTCTAGAGTTAATATCTCATTACCTGAAGACAAATATATGGCCACCTCCTTAGAAGGTCAACTTTGGGGTACCCCTTCTTGTTGGTTTGGAATGCTGAGTCCATTTCAAAAAATGTCTACATTAACTCCTGATTTATCTTCTTGTTCTTAAAGGATTTGGTGCCCTCATAGGAAATGCCTATAGCTTCCCCGGCCAGCTCTTCAGTGACATCAACCCTGATGCCTCTGAAAGTGACTTGTCATTGTTTCCATCGCTTATCAAAATCCTTGGCCAACATTTCATCGTGGCCTTTAGTACAAAGCATAAACTTAGTAAGCCCCCCTTTTTAGCTTTCTCCAAACATTGTAGTTCATCTAGACTTTTGCACATGAGATGGGATTGAACCTATCCCTATCCCCCCCCCCCCCCCCCCCCCCCCCCCCCCCCCCCCCCATGATTATGTTCTTTCAACTTAGGTAATGAAAATTATAGAGTACTAAATGGAGGTTTGAGCTTCTTCTATTTTGTTTTGTCTAATTTCTAATACTATAATGCTCATTGGGATGACATATTCCATCCCTAAATTTAAAATTAGTATCATAATCATGACACATAGAGTGAACCAGGATTTGATTAGGTATGATCTCTTCTCACATGTGTGCCTTTAATGCTTGATTAAATGAGTTAATTTTACAAATCATGAGTGATAAGGGGGAGGGGGTGGAGGGACCTGATATAATGGGGCCAATCCACTTGAATAAGTCTAAGCTAGATAGTCCAATGTTTGTAAGAGTATCAATAGCTACATTTCTCTCCTAGTATATGTGGGTGAATGAGCACTCACTAGTTGACCAGAGAAGACCAATAACATTGGCAATTATTACACTTATAAAGTGGGATGGATTCACTTGCCCAAAAGGGCATTAAGTATGTTAAGTGAATCTACTTCAATTGTCAACTTGGGGATGTTGAGATGGATTTCCAACTAGATACCCCAGAAAATAGCTTTGGCCTCGAACACATGGTAAGTTTTTAACCCCATTGGTCCCACATAGGCTGCTATAGCTTCCCTAGACTCATCTATGATGAGACCACCACCACCTGCATTGCTTGGATTGCCCTTGGATGCTCCATCAAAATTTAGCTTCTTCTAGCCTTGGTGGCACTCCCATTGTCTAGATTGCCCTTGGATTGCCTTTGGATGACCCATTAAAAATTTTACATTCTTATTGCATAAGATCTTACTGAGTTTTTCTTGAGGGTTTCATCTTTCTAGGGTTTCATATTGCTGCATTTATTTTTTCCAGATCTAATTTTTTAGTGGGCATAGTATAGGTTATATTTTTTCTCCTTGTTTTCTTAATCTTCATGCTGTTATTTTGTGTGTTTATCAAATTTGAAATGGTTTAAAAGGAACTTATTTATCCTCTTAACCTTAATGAGGGTGATAGCTACCATCCTTATAATTAGGTCCATGCTATCACTACTCCAAAGGGTAAGGTGGCCCATCCTATTGTACCTATCCTTAATCAAACCCCTTCACCTCATACATACCCTCTAGATGATGTGTGTATACATTCTCAATCTGAAGTACCTATGCTTTGTGCTCATGAATCTCTAAAAGTGCAAAACATCATTATGAGAAAGTTAATAAAAGATTTACAAATCAAAATCAATATTTTAGTTTAAGGATCACGTCATTGAAAAATCATATTACATACCTACAAAATCAAAAATATGTTAGTGTTAATCATGTGTTTGCATCTTGATCTAAAATTTTATACCCAACAATATTTCATATCCAATTGAAAAGCTACAACATAATACATATAAAAAATGTGTTTCAAAAAGTGAACAAAAGGCTAATAAGAGTCCAAGTGAAATTCTAAGAGAAATGCTTCGAAACAAAGTGATTCAACTACCTCCTCTACATCCTATAAAGAGATCAAAATACTATTGTGCTTATCATAAAATGCATGGGAATCATATTGATTATTGTTTTACCTTGAATAAAAAATACAAAAGATAAATGATGGTGGTGGTCATATCATTGATACATCAATCAAACAATCCACTCACATTAGGGGTACCTTTCCTAAAACACAAGTGTAAGACAAAAAAGTATGGGTACCAAAAGATAATTCATCAAAAAAATACTTATAAATCTAATAATTAGAGAAATAAATGATTTGATAGACAATGTTACAATAAGATTAAGAACAAAAGCTATAAAATCAAACACAAAATAAGCAAACACGCATTCTAAACAGAGGGCTTCTAAAAAAGAAAATTTCAAAGACATGCCTACAAAATCAAATGATACAAATATGGTTGCTAAGGATCCAAACATCATATATATTTCATGCATAGAGGAACAAGAATTAAAGGCATAAATTACATCTTTTCTTAGTGTTCAATCAAAGATACATGACTCTTCTCTAGTCTATAATAAGATGCAACATTTTGACAATGATGAACATACTTAAGAAAAGAAAACTTTCAAGAAGAAACCTCTAATCTATTGTGCAATGATTATTTCATATACAAATACTAAACATGGTGTATCGAAATTTCAAGAACAACATAAAAAGTTAGTCATTTCATATAACTATGGTTATGTAGATGCTGATTGGAATGACACAACTAATATGCAGAATGGATATGGCAATATCATTGAGGGTTATAACACACATGATACAAGGCCTTCACAAAGGAATCCCCTTTATGAGTTCATTTTATTCTAGTAGCACATTTTTCTTATCCTTAGATTCTTTGCTAATCATACAAACATTCTAAAAAACTCAAAAATTCTAAAAAATCAAATATTCAAAAAATATAAAAACATCCAAATAATTTAAAAATACAAAAAATATTTAGTATTTCACATGTTTACTAGATTTTGGATATGTTGTTTACTTTATGTTAATAAATAACATATCATTTTCATACACATATATGTTTCATGGGTACTTGAGTGTGGTATACACATACATTAGACCCATGATATCTCAAACATGCAGATGTTAGACCTTTTCTCTTCCAATGTGACATACTATGGTGGGGGTAATACTTCTATATGATCATGATTGACACAAGTTAAATTATTTTATGATCATTTTTCATTATATTATAGAGCTTATATATTTTACACATGCCTATACTCATGCTACTATCTTATAAAGTGTATTTGATATGCTATTTTACATGACATTTTACTAACACATGTATGCAATGACTAGTATCACAAGATTATGCTAGTTGTTTATCTCTCATCACTTCATCTTGCTTATTTTCATTTCTTATGGATCATTTTAACATGTTCCTTTGCTCATTGGTCATACTACTTGTTTATTTGGTGTGTGGGTATTTTCACATGTCTTCCACTTGAATGTGAAACATATGAAAATGCCCCTTATTTTCAGTTTCCTTCAACCCCTTTTTGTGTGGCATTTGAGTAATCTTGTTTGCTGAGATTATTATCTTCTAGATGTTGCTATGATTATTATCATGCATATTAGTTTTTTTTATGTATACATACTATGAGTTTCATTGATATATCTACTTTGACATGAGACTACTATATGCTTCTTCATTACATAGTAAATACAAATATAATATAGTCATCTTATACTTTTGAGATAAGGTGATTATCAATTTTACAATCCCCTCACCTCAAATGGGGGGGGGCATATTAGAGGGTGTATGTCATAAAAGACATGACTTCACATACATATAGTTGACAAAATGAGAAGATTATGATTTAGTCTACATGATTCAAATATATATTTGTGACATAATTCTATGCATTGGGCACATATTTGTGATAGAATTTTTCAAATTTTTAGTATATATATTATACACATGTTATAGATCAGAGGATACATTTTGATAGATACTTTAGCTTGAGACACATTTAAGGTGTATATATACCAAATTATATATACTGACCTTACCAAGATGAAACATTTGAGCTTTTACCACTTACACTAGTTGGCTCTTGTTGATTAATTTGATTGAGATTTTATGCCCTCAATGGACTTAGCACTATGATTCTATTATTATGGATTGATATTGTTACATCACTTGACTTGGGTGAGATTGATTAAATTGGCTATATTTATTTATACTTGAGTTGTGCAATTGAGATTTTGTAATCTTGATGGAATTGACACAATTCATCTTTATACCAAATTAGGGGCACGATCAAATTCCAATTTTACATATTCACATATCCAAGGTTAAATTGTGAACCTCTCTTCAATACTTTAACTAGGAAGCATCTTTACCAAGATAAACTACCAAGGGGTAACATGGTTGCATCGGCATATAAAGGTACTTCTTCCTTGCTCTTTTTATTTCAATTATTTTCAAATTATTCAATTTTAGAATATATGCACTAATTACACATGTAATATTCTCTTAGTTTTAGGTCATTCACATAAAAAAAGTCAAGCGATCTCAAGTAAATATAGGGTGTGTTGTACATACCACAATATACTTTCTTTCCATTAACCAAGTGATTTCATCATTATGCCTTACTAGATTAGGGAGGGGATGTAGTTTCTTACATCTAGATTTATATGTTAAACTAGTCTTGTACACTTAAAAAAATATATCTCAGGGATCTACCCTTAAGTTTGACCTTCATTATATCTTAAAGGCTAGTACTCAACACCTCATTGGTTATAAATATTTAATTATTAGTCCAAATATAATTATTCTGATTATCTAAATCACCTGTAACCAAAGAATGCCTAATATCTAAGATATATCCATCATAGTCAATTACATAACCTAAATTTTTTTCCTTCATCTTAGATAATTACGTTCAAGGTAGGTCAATAACATTGACATTACTATCCCTACTCTAATTCAAGATTCTTTACCTTACAAACACTCAATTTTGAAAATATTTCAAAGTGTATGGGTTGACCTAAGAATGTCATTAACCCTTCTACGAGGATTATTTTTAAAAAGATCTTACAAATACAAGTCAAATCCAATTAATTTGGACATCTAATAATTACTAAGTAATCACACCTTCAAGCTCAATCAACTAATTACACAACTAACATATTCTTCCCTATTTATTCCTATTTTCATATTAATCATAGAAGCAGTCATTCTAAAGGTTTGAAAAGCTTAAAAGATAATCTATGAGGCATATTTGTCAAGTTACAAGAAAGAACACCATGCATTGTCATATAATATATTTCATCTTTGTTCACACACGTTCTCACATAGAGGGGAGAACTACATAAGTCTAAGGCCCTTTTTGGAGTATTGGCTATGTAGGTAGTGTTCATTGATAGAGGGATCTTTAGGGTCAGCTCAACATCGTGAACCCATTAACCTATTTTTATCAAGGTAACCTAACCTAAGGTGGAGATATAGGATTTGGGATATAAATATTCATCAATATCCTATGCATGAGATCTAGATACATCAGATGAATGGAAACAAAAATATTATAAAGACCCAAGTGGTCATATATTGACACATCAAATATTTTGTACATGCTAGTTGAATTGGGATTTAGATAGTAGAATTAACACAAGTGTCTATAGGGTGATGTAAGTGTATAAGTAACTATAAAGATTATTTATAGAATCTGATGATCGATGCCTAAACATTAGATAATCTGTTTCCACACCTGTACATCTTAGATCTATTTTTGGATCATTGTATAAGTTAATTATTAATTATTATTTATGATTGTACAATCAAAATATTATTTAGATTTATAATTTATATATTTAGTATTTTTGTAATTCAACATTGAAATCAAATATCATAAACTAAATTATTTAATTGGCCTACTTTAATGAATAGGTTATCTCACCCTTGAATATCCTATTCCTTCCAACCCTAAATTTATAAAAAAGGTTAAACAAAATGCTGTTAGTTTTCTTAAATACCCCGAGTGTAGTAAATATTTATAAATGGATATTTGGGAAAGAGTTAAGTCAAATAGAAAGTATCATAGATTATAGACTTATATTGAATCTATTTGTGTAAGTAATAATTTTATGTTGAAGGTATGAGATAACTATAAGGGTTAATCCCTTTCCTCTATTTTTTTTGGTAATTGTGTGTTCTAATTTTAGTTAAAGGATTTTATTATGAGGTTTCATAGTTCTTAGCGAATTCCTATCACTCACTCTATTTTAGTAGTTGTTGGAGTGAAATTTAGATGCCAAAATATGAGGTCCAAATAGACATTATAAGATGCAAGTGCCCTTTTGAAACCCATTTAATTCCACATAAAGCTCATTTTAGGAAAGGTAAAAAGTGGAAAATTGCTTTGTAAATTAGGGGCTGAAAATGATAAAAAAGATGAGTGATTTTATATTTTTTTACAAATAATTATCCTAATAATATAATAGAGTTGGTGGCACAAGACTTTTAGTTATAGGGGTTGCTATAAGTATGATCACATGCAATATATAATTATGGTATGATTCATTACATTGAACTAAATTTGAGCATAGATCACACTTCATTGTCAACACACTGTTATCATATAATGAAAATGAAGTGTGATCTATGTTAAAATGTATTCTATAGGCATTACATCATAGCCTTGCCACATTTTCAACTGATAGTTATGTCTTTGTATTATCATGAGTCATATTATAATATTTATTATATTTTAATATAATTATATCAAAACAACATTGAGTAATTTATTTGTACACACAATTATGGTTATGTTTTGTCTAAGTTTATGGTTGACCTTTGCAGCTTACCATGATCTTAGGTTGTATTTTTAAATTTTGTTAAATTGGGAATACTTAAATGTACCCCATTATTCCTTATAATGCATTATTTTATATCCCACTTAGGTATCCTTTGCTTGGGATTATGTAACCACATATACATATAAATATACATATTATCCATTTTCAAAAACATAAGCAGGTCTATTCTTTTCTCCTCTTTTATCTTATATAAGGTATACTTTAAGACACATAAATTTCCTTTATTTTTGTCCTAATATTTATGTGAGATTATATTTATTTTTTGTATAATATTTTGTGAATTAATATCATTGAAATTGGGTTTTATTTATTTTTCTAGATGGATCCTCATGCAAACATATGCAACATGAGAAAGAAACCATATGTGTTATGTGTTGAGTTTTTTGAGGATATGGAACCCTTAAAAAAATATACAAAAAGGTGATGTGGATGAAAAAAATTTAATGATGATTGGTAAAACACATGTAAACATATGGACCAAATAATAATTATACCCTTTTGATCCTTCCTCATGTTCTCAACCTCAATTTCAAAGTATCACTAGCCTTATAAAATTTGTGTGTCATGATGAAGTTGGATTTTTTGGGTATTGAAATAAGTTGGAGGGAAACATATTTGATATTAATGAAAACCTTAATGTCATTAGGAATAAATAATTTGAACTAGATAATGTAATATCTAGTCTTATACAATGAATAACAATCTTGTAGAAGATTTAAATTCATTGAACCAAGTAATCAAAGAACATCTGCAAATAATTTTTTTGAGGAGATCACTCAAATGAAAAAGGAAAATGAGAATTTAAAATACAAGATTGAACATCTAAATAATTCCTTTAAAACATTAAATAAGACCCCTATAGGAGGAAGGACAAGGGTGAAGATGTCTAATATGGCTTATTTAGCCATATCTAGCAGGGCTTGGAAGAAAAGGGTACAAGTTTTAAAATCAATTGTTGATCCTTCTAAATTTGAAATAATTGTTGAGTTATGGAGTAACTTGGACCATGTTATGAATATTTTATTTTAAAAAATAAGATTTTATCTATGCTTCAACAACCTTGGTTTGGTTCTTTGAGTAAAATATTAATTAACCAAATCATAGATCAAATATCATCTTAAATTACTACTAAAATATCCAGGGTGCTTGTGATAGTGTTAGAAATAGTATAAGGGATATGCAAAACTTTTCAAGATACTATGGGAATGAAATTTGAGTTTTAAGATCACCAAAGACTTCATACCTCAACCATCTCATCTGAGATTGGAACAAATTTATAGGAACAAATAAATTATTGAAATTGTAGGAAATATGTTTCAAATTCAAGCTACAAAATTGAAGCTAAAAGGAGAGAAGGAAAGTTCAATCGATAAAAAATTCCATTTATTTTGAATTCAACAAATAGTGTGCATTTTGAAGCTAAAAATATTCTACAAACCATGGTTCATTTTTATGATATTTTAGTAGAGGACACAAAATAAAAAATTAATAGTGATCTAAAATTAGATGAGATGGGATTTATAAATAGTGTTAAGTTTGAGAGAGTTTTAATTAATTTGATGAATTGAGCACTAGATCCAAATACCTTTCCTACTGATGATAAATATTTGTCAGTACAATTAGAGAACCATATCTGGTTACTTATTTTGCTTAAAATAAATAAGGAAAGTTATGAAACCTTAAGATGTGTTTTACTTTAGACATAATTACCAACATTGATTGCCTCACATGGTATTAGCGAAAAAATCATGTTTAAGGTCATGGTTCATATTATGTTGAGTGGCATTTAGATGCATACTTAAAGACACTTAAATGTATGTACAATGTTAGTCATGGATCAATGTAAAGCATAGTTGTATTTATTACATGCATCCTAGAGAGATGTCCAAAGTTTAAAAGAAAGGTTGGCATAAGGGAATTTTGAGTTGTAAACAAGGGATCCTTCCTAATAGAGATTAACTTGATCCCAATATGGATCTAGTACTACCAATTCCTCTTTAAAGAGTACATATATGCACTATACATACTTTTATAAAGATGATAGATAAGTTAGTTTATTTATCAAATTTATTTGCTTGGAATAGGTGTTCACAATAATCTTAAAAAAAATACATACAAGAAATTGAAAAATTATTGTTAGACATGGAGTTGCATGGAGACAATGTGAAAATAGAAAAATATTTGAAAAGATTAAGTACTTCTGTTAATGTTTCTTCCAATCCATGAATGGGATGTGAAAAATCTTGACATTTTATCCAAAATTCTTTTAAAATGCAAAGAAGCAATCAATGAGAAATATATAAGGCTCTTATTGATGCAAAGGATGATTGACTTGAAACAGGTATGACCTGATTAAAGAAAAAAAAGGCATGGAGCTTGTTGTCTTCTTTGTTCCTTTTCATGAACAAGGATAACTTCATTGAGGTAGATGACAAGCATTTTAATAAATCTGTTTCAATTTTCACAAATGAATTTGTTCAAGAATGGGGAGAGAATAAAGTCACTCACTATATAGTAAACATACATGCTATTTTTCTTCTTCAGCTATATTTTATTTATAGCTCAATTTATTTTTTTATATTTTATGTGAACTAATATTATTTATTTATATATTTCAGCATATCCTTTATGCACATAGTCCATGGTTTTTAAAAAAATATTGTATTTTAAGCATTTGGAATACACAAGGAACGGAGAAATCACACAAGCAAGAAATGATGACTTACCATAGATTCAATCAACATGGAGAAGGATCAACACTATCAAACCCATTGGTTTAAATGATGGAGTGGTTGTATAGGTGTATGGTTTTTAGAATTTTACAAAAGAAGAAATAATAAAATATTTCTACTATAGATGTTGCTATAAGGGAAGTTAATGCTTGACATAAACATAAAATTCATGAAGAATCAAATGCTACTGAAGATTTTATAGTGTGGAGATCAAAACATCTAAGAGTCAGGAAAATATGGGTTTTACAAAGTGTTAACTAGAATGAAAATGGTGGATAATCATGCAAAACCATATATGAAAGAGCTTTTACAACTTGGATATGTTTTATGATAATGATATTTGTTATAGTATTAAAAGGATCTAGGTAATGTTTAAATCTCTAAGGATTGCTTTGGTACTGACATCAATTTTTTTTAGTAAATTTTAAAAGATTTATACTTATCTATGATATTTATGGGGGCCTCTTAAGCCTTATCCTACTTCATTCTAACAATCTTGTTGTAGTTCAGTGATACATAGGGCTGTAAATTACACGTTATGGAGTACTCCTTTTATCCATTATAAAACTTTGACTCAATTATAGACTATGGTAATTTCCAAGAATGTTGTAATTTGGAATGACAATACATAATCATTAGAGTATTAATTTTTGATAGATATTGAATGGATCAAATGGTTGAGAACTAGAGCCCTATAGTAAATAGTTTATATGCTGTTAGTTATTCTTCCCATATGAAATATTAACCTATTATGCAATCACGTACCCTATTTTTGATAGTCTTTATGTTAATAATAATTTGGGATTGGTTGGATTGTTACCTCCTTACTTTTTTGATTCTTATCATTTCAATGCCAATGGGTGATTGATGTTCACTTATCTTTATCAAACTTACTTCATTCTTAAGAAGTCTTAATTTTTAGATTTTGAATAATATGGAGATTAAAATATTTCTGATTTCCTTTCTCTATGCTCAATAACCAATGCTAGATGGATAAAAATATTGAAATAGATGAGAACTCCCAAGTTAGTAAGGATATGGAGATGCTCAAAACTTCATAGCTTGACCATGTTCCTAGTTCAAGGACAAGACAAGTCTTGGCCACTCTCAATATGGTTTGACATCCTTTACACTACATGTTGGAAATCAATAAATATGAATAAGGCTACATGTACATTACTCCCTAGTATTCTACCTAATTTAATGGTAACAAAAAGGGAATGAGATGCAGGGTTCAATGGTTCAATTTCATTATCATATTGTAAATTGTGTGGGTTCTCAAAATGTTACATATGATGTGTGTGGATTTCTTCATAGATAGTGTTGTTAGCAATATCACTATTAAAATTTGAGGTTGTATGTGGTTACAATGTGCTCAATTATTGAGTAAATTCTTAGACACAAATTCAGTTCTCAAGTGGTGTAAGAGTAAAGGCAGTTTTTTTAATAGGCACATTTCAGTCATGAAATATCAATTTATATTGGTTTATATAAGTCATGATATCTCATGGATCAACATTTCATTCCCTCAAGTTGACTGTTTCTAATGATTATAAAAGTATTATTATGTAATGTTTATAATAAGCATGAATGGGGTTACAAGTGCATACTTACATTATTGGTCACTACATTTTTTACCATATTTGTCATTTTATTTATATGAATGTGTTGAGTTAGAGGATATGAAGCATTAAAATTAAAAAATATAACTAGTTCATTTAGGAATATAACAAGGCATGAGAAGTGGATGCCAATCCTAAAAGATAATTCTAATGTGAGAAAATTACAAAACTATGACATTACCAATACTGTATTTCAAAAAGGGAACTATGAATAAGGCTATAATGTTATTATTTTATAAACAATGTAGGTATGCTAGACTTATATTGTAGATGGTTTGGGGATTGAAAAACATAGCTATGCCATTTTATTTTCTTTTAAAATGCCTCAGAATCATTACACATGATCTTATGGCAATTAATATATGTGCACACCAACTTTTTCTCTATCCTCTATAAGAATGCTTGTACTATAACTTATCATTACACATATGATGATCTTACTAACATCATTACGTGTTCTATTTCTAACAATCTCATCAATTTATGACATCATTAAAAATAATAGAGACTTATTTTATTTCACACCTTCAAGGTTTAAATACCTATGGGTGCTACACTCTTGTATTATTTAAGATCATAAAAATAGAAGAAATTGTAGTTATTGCTTGTCGATCATAGTTTTTGTGTTGGTATATGCACTATTTATAACCATATTATCAAATACACAATTTTTTTTGATATGTACTTTAGCTACATTTTAGTGTAGCTAATGCTAAACCAAATGGAGGTTCATGTTGTACTCAATTAGAATCTTCTTAGTTGATTTGGATACTAAATCTGTTTATTACAGTATGTTATATGTGAAAATTTTCATTGTAAAACAATGTTTTTGGAAGGATTTATTTTTTATTTTATAGTAGATGGCTATAATTGTGAAAGGAAATATCTTGGGGGTGTGGTTTAAATTGGGAAGGGCAACATATTGCGAGTTTTTATTGGTTAAAGTTACTAATAGCCCTATAGAGTCAGACTAGAGGAGTTCATAGGCCTTTAAAGAGTTCAATGTTATCATATATTTTTAAAAAAATGTTTAAGCTATTGAATTATAATACCTAAAATATTTTATTGTTTTAATATGACATAATACTAATAATAATCCAAACTTATTTTGAATAACAAGAAATAAGGTCCATGCACCTCTAAAAATGTGGTGCAATGTTTCTTAAATAATTAAAAGCATTTTAAATATTTTTTGGAAAAAAAACACTTTCAAAAACATTATTTTTCCAAGCATACTTTGTTTGATCGGTCCTTCCAAGGGGTTCAAACCCATTATAAGTTGAAGCCTAAAAATTTGGAAGAGGGATATTTTATGTAGTATATTTTTTTAATGAAGTGTGTACTTAGTTTACTCTTGTTAATTGAAGTACACATATTTATTGTATTTCATCAAGGAAGGGTTGGATGGATATATATACGTTTTAAATTACAACTAAGATCTGCCCTTCAAATTTTATCAATGTTAGGGAGGAAGAAATGGCTTACTATTCAACATGGGGACTTACACTCCAAACCTTAATTTAAGATATTTGGAAGGTGTAATATTACGTGCAAGTGGCAATACCATGGAGGATGATTTAAAATAAAAAGTTTAAAAAAATATTTATTTATCAAAAGGGTTATATTCTAATTGGAGAACATGATTGTTTGTCACTCCATCCACTAGGGTAAAACCCCCTAAATACTTAATATTATTTTTTGAGTGATTAGATCCACTTGATTTATATCTATGCTTACTCAAAATGTTTTAATCTACTACTTGTAAACATCCTCATGAATAATCTGCTAGTTAGATGTTGTAATCCACTACTTGTAAACCTAATTAATAAACCTACTCAAGATGTAATCTTCTAGCTGATGCCTAGTTTTGAAATTACTAAGGTTTATACAATTATGAAATTCATGTTTTTGAAATATTTTCTAAATCAAAACCTTGTTATTAATTGAGATTTTTTTTATAATAAAAATTTCTTATGCTACCACAACTTAGGTCTTATTTTATGGCTATTTTTAATAGTTTCTAGGCGTATATGATTCTAAACTTCATGATTATAAACTATTTTCTAGAGAAACACATTATTATTAATTGAGATCTATTTTATAATAAAAATTTCTTATGCCACCATAATAATTTTGGTGTTTAGTTTATGGATAATTTTAATAGATCTAAGGCTTATATGATTCTAAAATTATTTACTATTTTATAAAGCATAACATCATTATAAATTGACATATTTGTATATTTAAAAAAATATGCCAATGCTAGGTTAGGGTTATAAGACTCCTCGATAAATATGACATTCAAAGCAGCCTAAATAATGGACCCCATTAATGTCCTATGGGTGAGGGCCTACTCAAATCCACAAAAAATATTATTACACATGTTTCAAAATTCCATCATACACAAAAAAAACATTCTATGGTTTCAAAATTATGGATTAGACACTCATCATATGAGAGATAAAATTATATCAACCATGGATTTAGTAAATGAATTTGTAAGACTATCCCTTATAGGAAACTTAATTATGAGATTAATATTTAAAATAACCTTTTATACTAATTACTAAACAAAACCATCCTACAAACCTTGTTAAGGTTAAAGGAACCAAAGAAAACTTATACTATATTAGGTCTCTAGTAATTTAACATATATTAGTATTATCTAATTGAATAAAAACTGCTTCTTGACAAAATATTTGAGATATTGCAGAAGGAAATAGACAAGTAGACAAATATTATATAAAGACCAAAGGACCACTTGATGATCTAAATTATGACATTTAAATCATAAAATTTATAGATAAGACAATTACGGTCAATATTTAGACCTCAATTCTTATGTCCCATAATACATATCTTAGTTTGAAACTCTCAATGTAAAAAAAGATAAACTAGATATACTGTCATCTTTAGACCTTAATCTAATGTCCATATATACATATATTGGTTTGGATCTCTCAATATGAAAGAAGTCAAACCATATTTGTCAAGAAATACTATCATCTTTAGACTTCAATTCTTATGTCCCATAAATACATATCTTGATTTTGAATTCTCAATATGAAAGAAACCAAACTAGACTTATATTGATAGCTGAATTATGTCTTTGTAGAATCGACAAAAAATGTATTTGACTTCATAGAACAATAGAATCTAAAATTCCAAAACCTTGGACCTTCAAATTCACTATTGTAATAGATGGATTAGACACATATTCACTAATGGATCCTCCAAAATTTAACTTTTTGATCATCCCAATGGGAGAAAAGTGATGCCATTGGCCAACTTATGTAGCGAGTTAAATAAAAAAGCTTCAGTTGAAGATATCATCATGTTTGAATACTGAAAATAGAAAAAAAAACATATTAAAATTAAATAACATTTTTAAGTACTCAATACATTATTTATGATATTAATGAAGAGAGTTTTATATATTAATATAAAGAGTAACCCCTTCAATGAAATTTTTATTAGCTACTATGCCTAAAAACAAGACAACTACATTTTGGTAGATCACATTAGATTTAGCAATGTTTATGGGTTAGGTTAAGTTAGGTTACCTTAGGTTAGTAAACATCAAATTGTCAAACATATAAAAAAGTATTGGCTTCATTCCTTACTAACCTAAATATGGATCCAATAGTAGAATCTAAAATGTTATAAAAAATCAATCTTACACAACAATTGAATCCAGAATAATTCACTCATTATTACACTGAAGAAACCAAAATTGAAACCAACAAACATAATAACACTACTATAACTCCCAATAAATGCTTTTAAACTTAGAGGAATACACTCATAAATATAAAATTCCCTATTTTGTGATAGGAAATGTTAATGGACAATATTCTAAATAAACTATTATAATATAAAGAGAAACCATAGGGAAGGCATCATCATAGGAATAAATCAAAATTTTCAAAAGATTTTCCCAACAAAAAAATGCTTTCACTTCATTGAAAATCCAATATACTTTGGACAAAGACTTAAAAATAAATATTTCCAAAAAATCAACAATATTCAACCTTTATAGGATGTGTAAAGTATCCATTCATCAAAGATAAGACAAAATAATAGATATGGACTTACTATTAGTTCTTCCACTTATCATTTATTTTAAATCAATGTAGTAAAGTATATTTCACTAGATAATGCAGGATAACATACTAACCTTAATGGAAACCATAATGAAAACTTTATACTCTCATGATTTAAGAGTTATTGGTAAAGCAACACCTCTCAGAAGGTGGACAAACTCTCCTAAAAAGGCCAACACCAATATTAAGCTTGGCATAAGGTCTTGGCAAACCTACAACTTAACATGTAAAAGAACTATATATTTTTCAAATGAGTATCTTATACCTCATTTATGAGATTATATGAAAGAATCACCCTTCCAATTTTCATCTTAAATCTTTGGAAAATAATCCACATCCTTCGGTCAAATGGTAGAACTATTATTTTTGGGTTGGGTGGGATGAATCATATTATTTTTATCAACTTAGCACCACCCAACACCTTGAAAATTGAAGACACCAATCAATTTAGTGTGATTGTTCAAATTATTTATTTTTAATAAGCTACAAGGAAAATCACATGCTAAAGAACATAGTGACTCTTATTTGTCCCTAAAGAAAATAGTCATTAATTTTACTCCAAAGCATCTAATCATAAAATCATATTATAATAATAATTTTTTGATGCACTTAATCACCAAAATGTATGATAACAATAAATTACTTCAAGGATATAAAATTATAGGACAAGACTAAATAAAAATAGAGAATTTGGCCCCAAAAATCTTAAAATGGAGAAAATCTAGATTCAGACTCACATTTTTCCATCATGGGATGGATTAGTAAATAAACAATCTTTTGTAAGTCTTCTGAGAAGTTCTTACAACATTGATCCATCTAAAAGAACAAGTTTATTAAACAAATCAAAGTCATGGTGTCTAGGCTTATTATTTCCCATACCAATCCAAGATGGACAAAGGGATTAACTAACTATTTAAGAGAAAACCATTTCTAAAAAAGAGAAGAGAAGCAAAACATATAAAAGTGATATAATTTGTCATTCTATATTAAGAAATTATAACTTCTGTAGTCTATTTTTGTGGGAATTTAAAAAAACATGGAGTAACCTTAGTGACCTATTTCTCATGAATATTTATTCCTTTATTTCACTCATATATTAGTAATATTCACAAGGTGAAGGGACCCATAAAATACAAAAGCACGTCTAATTGATGTTAGTAAAAAATAAGAGGATGAAAGCACATAAATAGGGTATTTCATCCCAAATGTTGATTCTAAATTGTCAAAGCCTTTGGTGCATGAAACACATTATAATTACTCTAATGTAGAGGTCTAACCCAAAATTTGCCTTCTAGATGGACCTGCTTATTATTGAATCTTAACCCAACTTTGATTCCTTATCTAGATGCCTCATTTAACCTTACCATTTATTCTACTTGAAAAAATGTTATTTTACCTATATATATTTTCAATATCTTTACTAAATGTCTTTATTTAACCTCTAATTATATTTTACAATGAATTCACACTTGCATTAATTTATTCACTTAGGATATTCATCATTTGTCTACTTATATACTATGAGTCTATTCAACTCCACAAGGCTCCATACTCCAATTCCTC
Source organism: Torreya grandis (assembly GCA_037957365.1). Taxonomy (NCBI): domain Eukaryota; kingdom Viridiplantae; phylum Streptophyta; class Pinopsida; order Cupressales; family Taxaceae; genus Torreya; species Torreya grandis. Next base: position 1,112,100 of record JARHVA010004983.1, read on the forward strand.
TTTAGAACTTTATAAACACATCCAAGCATCATATATGACCTTCCTTGGTCATAAAAATCCTGCACCAATTCCACTTTATGATCCAATCACTCTTTAATCCCCTTCATACACCTCTTTTAGACTTTAAGGCTAGTTTCTCCTTGTAGCCCTATAAACACCTAAACCTTCTTGTCTAGAACAATACCAAGGGATTCTCATCATAACAATACAATTTTTAGGTACCTGTTACCTTCTTTAACTTTTTAAGAATTTTCAAAACCAATTTCCAAAGGGAGATATTCTTACTTCTTCTCAATTAGGCCTATAGCTAGTAACCCTTCAAATGGACAAATATAGATAGATGGAGAGACACACAGGTTTTAAAAATAAACTATAACCTATTACAAGTACCCTTTAACCTATTTAATCTATTCACAAAGTTTCAAATCCTTTCCCTCAAATAATGTATCCTTATTCACTCTATTCCTTTATTATTAGATCTCTCTTAGGTCTTTATAAGTCTATACTATGCTAAAATATATTGTACATGTCATAAACTTGGTTAATATTTAAGAGCATATGAAAAAACACCAGATTATGAAATTTTAATATTTTATAAGGGTAGAATCTCAAGATAAATAGATTTGCATGTAGAAACCTTAGTTGCGGGTCACACAGTCTTGTGTGAACCCGAGAGGCTAAATCAATGATTAATTTTTACTTTAAACACTTTCAAAAGATATAATTACTTGAAAATTGTATACCCTTAATTAACCTTATCTGATAACTCTTCTATCTTGATCATCCATTTAAGGCCTCATTAATGCATTCTTTTAGAATTCTGAGTTCATAACATGACCATGTCAAAGTAATAATCGATGTTTTGAAGTTGATATTGTAATTTTTAGGGTTTTAGAGTTTAAAAATAACTTATTATCATTATAAAAACTCTTTACTAACACCTTTATCCCAACCAATTTAAATATTAATCCATAATGGTCACATTCTTGACCTTCTTGCTTGTATGTACATAGAATTTGGACTATGTAAATGGTCCATTAGATTTTGAATCCTCTAAAGAAGTTTAAAGTATATAAAAGACCTTAATAAATACAAATAGGGGTTACACAATATTTTATACACCCTATATAATACCCCTTAATCTTTTAGATCTTGAATTAGTTTTATTCTTGGGTTGCATAAACTCAAAATTATATTTCAAATGCTGACTCTATATTAAACAACAAAAGTTAAAGTGAAGTATCACACTCTAAAATGGAATTATTACCTTCTAATTATATTAATATCCTCAACATAATATTATTACTATATTCAAAACCTTCCATTCATTATTCATGTTATTAAAACTTCCTCTTTTCCCTCTATACTATGTCAACGTAGAATTTTACAACCTGTAGATGACATCTTAAACCAATAGACTATAATGAATATCATTCTATATTTAAGGAAGAAAAAAATTATAGGATTCACATAAAAAATCACTATGATTTCAATAAATTCATTTAAATCATTCCATTTCATTTTAATCTCAAAACATATACATAAAACCAATCACATGTAGACTATTACAAAGCAGGATTCTTCCTCATGAATTTTTTTTAATTCTCAAACTTTCCCTCTCTCCAAATTCAAGGGTCTCTTCCTAATTTCCATCATACTAATTCATATGAATTTTTAAATATTATTAAACTAAACACAAAGCCAAGTCTTATTTTTATATCAACTCCCACATAGGAGTGACAGTTACAAAGATGCCATTCTTGGCTTACTTTCTTGCTTTGTGTCTCTCAAATCTAAGACATCCTAACACACTCTTGTATGAAATTTTTGGAATCTATCCAACATTATATCATACTTATATTCCTCACAAAAATATGAAAACCTCACAGGTCTATCTCAAATTCAAATTTTCAAATGTTGGATTTAGGTGGGAAACCCAAAAGAGGCCTATAAATCACACATTACATGAAATATACTCAAACCAAAAATTACCATGATATATTATAAGACCCCCCAAGTCTCTCATGACTCAATTTATACCATAATTTCCTACTAACACTAAATTCATACTTATCATGGTTGATGCTCCTACATCATACTCCCCATGAGGGAAAGTTTTGAGCTCTAGCTCAAATGCATTAGTATTTCTTTCTTCCTAGATTTCTAATTCATTTTAAACTGGTATTTCAACTATTTTTTTTTGATCCTAACTTTATTTAGCTACTCCTTTCATATTTTATTACTTAAATTATCTAGCCTTCTTCCCTTGATGTGTCTCTCATCCACTCTTCTTCACTCTCAATGAAGCATAAAAACCTTTGTAACTCATATTCTTGCTATATGAAGTCTTGCCTCCCCTATTTTATTTTCATTCCTTCAACTAAAAAAACTATTATATAAATTATTTATTCTCTTATCTTGTACTTGTCTCACTTTCTTGTCTTCTTGATTTCCACTTGGGCTAGTTTTTAAAATGGGCTTGCACTCTCCTTTTTTTTAATTACATATTTGAGGTTATTATTATCTTGGATCATCCTTGGACTAATATTGTCCATGTTAAAATCTGATTTCATCTTCAAATGATTATTCTCATGCCTCTCCTTCACTTTGTCTTTCTCTATCATGAGCTCTTGACTTTCAACTTTCTCTTGGTTTATATGTTGATGAAGTGCCTTTTGTTGTTACACATTTGTACAGAAAAAAATCACCTCCATGGCTCTCTCATAATCTATTTTTTCCATGCCATACCCTTCTTTCTCAAGTAGTTCCTGTAAATCTACTTCTTCATTATCAAAGCCTTGGCCTTGTCCTTACATGTACCTATTGAGTCTTGACTCATATTTGGGCTTATAATTACCCTTTATAATATGATATATGCTATTAGATACTATAAAAAACTAAATTATAGGATTAAAAAACTCCTCTAGAATATTTATTTCCTCACTCCATGAGATGCCATTTAACTCTTCCATTTATTCATCATACTTGGGCATCTCTTGTTCTATTTACTCTCTTTTTTCCTATTCAAACCTCATATGCACATTATCAACTATATGAATTGATTTCATACCTTTAATATCATCAAAATTTTCTTCCATATGTTATTCTATAGCAACATACTATTATATTACTCCCTCCCTTCTTGAGAGGTCTTCACAAGTTGTCTCAAAGAGGTACTTGCCCTCTTATTCAAGTGCCTTTTCTACCATTGACATTAATTCATCACATTTTTAACCTTAAAATTTCCAATAAAACCCTCATCTTGGCTGTATACTAGTGATTCCAAATAGACTCTTCTATAATTTCTCTTTTCTTCAAAATATCTCACTCAATGGCTCATTACTATCACCATTGTAATCAATTTTATTACCTTTCATTTCCCTTGTGCTTGTTGAAAACATAACTTCATCATCTTGGTTTTCATCCTTATTACTTTTTATCTCTTTCTTGTCTTTGGCTCTCCACATGTTCTTCTTCACAACTTTGGGTTGGTACTTGTACATTGCTTCACTTGTTCTATTTGATGTACAAACTGATTACTACTCTTGTTCATGCCTTGACTTATAGTCTTTATTTCACTTGAGCTCTAACATTTAGTTCATGACTTGTACCTATTATTTTCCTAAATTTCCTTATTAGACAACTTCTTGATTGGATGTTGTGTCCTTCATTTCATCTTATGATTTCTCAAGTCACTTAGGCACAATATATCCATGATTATTTACAATGTTTGAAAGTCTAAATTTGATATTATTCCTCCCAATCTACATATCAACATCCCTATTATCATATACAAAATAAAAATCAAATATTAAACATTTATTTACTTCTTTAAAGGACTATTGCATGATCATATTTGTCCTCATATCTTCATTACTTGTAGCCATCTGTTTTTTGTGAGCTTCCTCTCTTTATTCTGATGCAATGATTTCCAAAGAATCATATAAATATATATCATCTTATATCTCTTAATTAACATGTTTAGAATATTAAATATACTTATTTTAGGATTTTATAGATTATTCTCTTCCTCTATTATCTTCATCTTTCTTTATGGGTGTTTCACTTGATCCATTTCTCACTAGCTTTAAGGTCCTTTTCTTGACCTTCATCTAAATATGCTCAATACCTACATACATACACTTAGACATAATTTTAGAGTATGAAAAAAGAGAACAACATGTCTCTATGAGTGAATCTATCATGGAAACTCTCCTCTTTTCATTACTCTTTTTCTTATCTTCCTTCATGTTATCCACAATGAGAACTCTTTTTACATCTTCTATTTCATGTTGCTCACTTGGAAACTCTTTGATTTTTAAGCCTCTATATTCCATTATCTCTATCCTTTACTTTATTTTCCTCTTGACCAATAAATATATAGGCCACTGAACTCTTCATTTCATTGGCCAACCACATGCTTGTATTTATCTGTTGAACATAATCTCACAAAAAACTCAATCTTATCAAGTCTCTCAGTTCACTTATTATCTCAAATATCACCCTATAAAAACCTAAATTTTTCTTAAAATTCATATTCATTTATTCCATATAGTATTTTTTCCCCTCAAGGTTGCAATGTGCCTCTATTTATCTTTTCAATCTTCTCAAGTACATCGCTTGAATCACTAATCACCAATTATTTTTAGGTGAACACTTGGGTTTACACTCTTCTCTCTCTTAATAAACTTCAATATCATGTACCTATACTTGTTTCATATTTCAAGGATTCTTAACAACTTTAGACTTTCTCTTTATTCTTTAGGTCTCACTTGGACCTATCTCTCTTGACAAGGTTTCCTACTTGACTTTCTTAACCACACTTGGGCCTCTCTTACTCTTTAGTATTTTGATCAAGAATATTATTTTTCACTAACTTATTTCCTCTATTTATAAACTCAATGAGTCATACCATAACTTGATTCAACCTTAAATATCTCTTCACAATCTTTAAACATTCTCATATAACACAATCTTGAATTCAGAGACAAAATATCACACCAAAATTAGTAAAATATGTACGTTTTATTATTTGAAGGTTGTTCATGTTATTTATCATAAAAATATTGAGGCTCGAATATTAATATAATTTAGATTTATAACCCAAAATCTACATTCTACATGGACCTACTTATTGTTGATTCTCAACCCAACTCTGATTCTTTATACAGATGCCTTATTTAACCTTACCATGAATTATACTTGAATAAAACTTATTATTTTCCATATATATATATATGAAATATATTTTATAAAGGTATTTATAAAAACTTTAAATCTCCTTTAAAATGAATTCACACTTGCATTAACTTCTTCAATTAGCATATTCATCATTTGTCTTCTTGCAGACTATGAATCTATTCAACTCCATAAGGCTCCATACTCCAATTACTCTTTATAAATTTATAAACACATAAAAAAATAATATATGGCCTTCCTTGGTCATAAAATTCCTATAAAAATTCCACTTTATGCTCCAATCACTCTTTAATCCCATTCATACACCTCTTTTAGACTTTAAGGCTAGTTTCTCCTTGTAGGCCTATAAACACCTAAACCTTCTTGTATAGAACAATAAAAAGGGATTATAATCAGAAAAATAAAATTTTAAGGTACCCATTACCTTATTTAAACTTCATAATAATTTTAAAAACCAATTTCTAAAGGGAGATCTTCTTAACCAATATCTTCTTCTCAATTAGTCCTATGGCTAATATCCCTTCAAATGGACAAATCTGGTTAGATGGAGAGACACACAGGTTTTTGAGACAAAATATAACCTATTAAAAGTAAAATTTAACCTATTTAATCTATTCACAAAATTTAAAATATTTTCTCTTAAATAAAGTATCCTTATTCGCTCTATTCCTTTATTGGTTAGTCTCTTCTAGGCCTTTGCAAGTCCATGGTATGCTAAACTATAGTGTACGATACAGTACAAGTCAAAAACTTGGTTAATATTGAATATAATATTAAAAAATTCTAGATGACCAAATTTGAATATTTTCCAAGGGTGGAATCTTAAGATAAATAAATTTGCATGTATAAACCCTAGTTGAGGGTTACATAATCCTGTGTAAAACTGATAGGCTAAATCAATGATTATTTTGAATTTTAAACACTTTAAAATTATATAATTACCTAAAACTTATCTTCTATTAATTCCTAAATTTTTTATAATAACTCTTATATATTTATAATACATTTAAGGCTTCATTAATGCATTCTTTTAGAAGTTTGAGTTCATAGTCTAATTGTATTAAAGTAATAATGGATGTTTTAAAGTTGAACTTATAATTTTTAGGGTTTTAGAGTTAAAAAATAAATTGTTCTTGAATTATTATCATTATAAAAAATTCCTTACTAACACCTTGATTCCAAACAATCTAAATATTACTCCACAATAGTCACATTCTTGACCTTCTTGCCTGCATGTAAATAAAATTTGGACTATGTAAATGGCCCATTAGATTTTGATGTCTATAAAGAGGTTTATAAGTATAAAAATGAACTTATTAAATAAAAATAAGTGTTACATACTCTTTAATCACTCTATATAATACCCCTTAATCTTTTGGATCTTGAATTAGTTTTATTCTTGGGCTACACAAACTCATAATTATATTTCAAATTATAACTCTATATTAAACAAAAAAATTTAAAATTAAGTCTCACCCTATAAAATAGAATTTTTAACTTATCATTATATTCCTCTCCTCAACATAATATTCTTAATATAATCAAAACCTTCCATTCATTATGCATGTTCTCAAAACTTCTACTTTTCCCTCTAGACCATGTCAGCTTAGAATTCTGCAACATGTACATTACATCTTAAACCAATAAATTATAATGAATATCATTATCTATTAAATGAATAAAACATTGATATGATTCACATAAAAAATCACTAGGATTTCAATAAATTAATTTCAATCACTCCTTTTCTTTTTGATCTCAAACATATGCATAAAACCGGTCACATGCAAATTGTTACAAAGCAAGATTCTTCCTCATGAAAAAATTCTTGTTTTAAAACTTTCCCTCTCTCATATTTGAGGGTATATTAATAATTTACATCATATTACTTCATATGCATTTTTTAATCTTATCAAACCAAACACAAAACCAACTCTTCTTTTTTTGTCAACTCCCACATAGGAGTGACAGTTATAAAGATGCCATTCTTGGCTTAATTTATTGATTTGTGTCTCTCACATATAAGTAATCATAACACACTACCATATGACCATTTTGGACTCATACCACCATTTTATCAAAAATATATTCCTTACAAAACTCTAAACACCTCATAAAAGTTCTATCTTAAATTCAAAATTTTAAATGTTGCATTTAGGTAGGAAACCTAAAGGAGGCCTATAAATCACACACTACAACTCTACTCAAACCAGAACCTACCATGAGATCTTAAAAGACCCACCAATCCTCTCATGACTCAATATATGCCATAATTTTTTGTTGACACTACATTCATACTTATCATGGTTGATGCTCCTGCATCAGACACCTAGTCTCACAATTATTATCAATCTCTTTTTGGTTAAACATTTTTTTTAATGAAAATATGTACCCTATGGTTTGAATAAGAATATATTCATTTGATAATTTATGCATAATAAAAATGTCAAAATCTTATATGTGTTTCTGATTTATTTAAGCTATCATAGAAATACAAGCATTTATCACTCTAAAATGAATATCATGAATTTGGAAGGGTCCACACACAAAATTAACCACTGAGAATAAAATTATAAAAGCACAAAAAAATTTGAGAATTATATTAAATACATAAATAAATAATATAAAAACATGAAACATAATAACTATTTTAAAAAATGTACCTTTCCAAACCTTATTTTACACCCTTAGTTGTAATATTTGTATAAAATGCATCCCATGTACACCACCCAATTTTTAAACATCTTAGGAAACTACAAGTCAAACATACCAAGGATAAGATTACATAGAACAAAATATGAATGAAATAATAAAGTAAAAAAAAATACAAAAATACACTTTATTATAGATTAATGATCTATCATAAGCTATGAATACACTCACACATAAAAAATGAAACATTCAAGTATCATTTTGAAAGAACTCAAGAATAGTTCCAAACAAAATAACCCTCTTTATTTCATGATGAGAAAAAGTTTGTGAATGCCTCTCCACATCTCTACAATACACTTAATTCTTATAATTATGTCACATTGATATACAACATAATAAATTAAAAAATAGAAGAAATAAAACATACGTTGAGGAAACTTACCTTACAACACTTCAAATGGATTAGTTACAGCCCCAATAAAAATCAAATGAACTCCATGAGTTGTTTCAAAAAAAGTATCTCATGAAAATTTGAATTCAAAGTATTCAATAAATATAAAATCACATCAAAAACCCAACATTTCTCCTAGAAAATAATGCATGAAAGTGATACATATAAGACATTTGGATTTTTAAATTTATGGCATTATCAACACTTTCTAAGGAGAACCCAAGTTCATTATTCTCATTTCCTTACAAAATTAATTTGAAATCTCCTTCCAAAAGTGGAAAGAATACAACATAGATGGTTTCCATTCTCAATGGTGATCCCTCACTACCATCAACTATTAAAAAATAAATCTCAAATGGAATGTCTTTCCCTCATGTTCCCATTCTCTGTATCATCCACCATAGCTTGAAGCAAAATGAACCCATAAAAAAAGGCATATGTAAAATTAGAAAAAAAAAATTATTTACATTCAACTCAAATGAAATGTTAAAAAATTACAATATCTCAAAATTATAGCTAAAAAAAATGCATTCTAAAAGTTTCACCATACCGAAGGGAAAAAATCACACAAACTTTTGATCTCTTTATTTTTCAAAAGTGTTCTTTCAATTTTATAGGTAACAATGTCTTCATTATTTATTTTGGTGTTTTTTGAATCTTGTAATAAAAAATTAAAATCATTATAAAGCTAAAGGTTAAATTAAGGAAACTAATGTAGCAAGATTAATAAATAAAATAGTCCTATGATCAAACATTATGGAATTCCCAAGATAAATATCTTGAATAACATAAGAAATCTCAATTTCTATCTTATTTTTATATATAGGCACTTATAAATTCATGAGAATAATTATATGATTTTTATTCTAACAATCAACACATATTAATTAATAATAATAAGGTGGTGGATTAATCATCAATATTGAAACAAAAAACCACAACTATATGAAAATAAATTTAAGAATAAAAACAAATACCATTATCACCATGGGTATGGCATATATAAAGTTAATTTTTAGCAATAACCATTAGTAAATAATCATGTACCAAGTAATTTTAAAGACATTCAAAACCTATAGAGAAAAATGTGGGTGCAAACAAAATAATAATAATGATGATGATGATGATGATGATGATAATAATGGAACAAATGAAAAACAAGGGATAATTCCATATATTTTAACTTAAATATGACAACCATAGTTTGAATATATATATATATATATCAAAGACAAAATTTAACTCTTAAATTTATAAATATGATGGAAAAACACACACAAAAAAACATGCTTCTAAATGTTTTATTTGGTAGTTTTTCTTTATATTATTGTGGACAATGATTCATCCATTTAAGTTATCCATTTATGGCCAACACCACCTTTGGAAATTCTATTGGAAGATTGATATGTAAAAATTAAACCTCATATTTGAAACAACATAAACATATAGTTAGTAATTAACACAACTTTTAACAACATATTTAGACAAACCTAGAGCATAAAGGAATGATTAAATAACCTCAAAAAGTAGGTAAGGGACAACATATTAAATGACCTTATGTATAGACCCGAGTAACAATTCACCACAACTTTGTATTCTCGCCATGTCCTTATCCTCTAACCATGAAATTTTCATCTTCCTATATGAATTTGAAGTCTAGACTTGGATCAAGCAACAACTCACATAAAATTGTGTATAAGACTACATGCAAAGTATGGACTAAATGTAATTTCTCAAACAAAATTTATAATGAGAATGAGATTATACACTTTCTTCCACAAATCAAGAATTTATATAGTAAAAAATGTAAATCCTTTTATACACTTTATAATGATTACCTACCCATGACAACAATATCTCCAAGAAAAAAAAACACAATCAGCAAACATTATGTCAGTTTAGATTGAGTTATCATCATCTTGTAGTTAAAGTAGGGATATGAAAAATAATATATATTAGAGTATTTAATTTTTAGGAATTTGAAATGTGTTTTCAATTAATCTAAAGATGATCTCCATGAGTATTCATTACACTAATGACATTTTTTTCATGTATGTGGTAATGATTACAAGGCTAGGGATGAATTAACACATAAACACCTTTAATTTTTTTTTATTAGGGGTAAGGAATGGTAAATGTAATCTACTGATTTTGGATTTTCACACCCTATCCTATTTTCCCATTGGAAAATATTTTGTAATGAGTAGTGCCTTATTTATAACCCTTATCTTAAAATTATTACCAATGTGAGATTAACCCAATTATAACCCAATCATGTATTTAGTGTTCAATAATTTATAACTTCTCAGGCCCCAAATATATATACGATGGATTTATACATCTTTATTATCTTATAAAATTATCCTACCTTAAAATCTCAAACATTTTACCATAGAACCAAACCCAACTACCTTTAATATCACCCTCATATCCTTTTGTAACTCATCACCATGGATACCTTATGATGATATATTTCTCTCAAAGACTAAAGACTCCACCCTTAAGTACATATATAATGATTTGAAAGCCATTATATACTCTCCCTCTATTTAACCCTAAAATATAGATTAGAGAATATATATTTAAAGGGGTAGATACATCCTAGGGCATAAGGGTAATAAAATATCTCTATAGTAGACCAATTAATTTATAAACATAGATAAAAAATATTCTTAATTTATATACTAAGATATGTTAAATATAGAAAATACAACTATGTTATATATTTTAATGATAATGAAAATAATATACTTGGATAGTTTGCTATGCACATTCAGATTTAATATGGAACAAGTTGGAATTAAATTGGATCTAGATTTTGGATCAATTTTATGATTTTACAAATTATACCTATGTTGCCTTAGATACTTACATTAGCCTTAGCTGATTGCATTGATATTTATGTCTAATTTAGATGCAGGTGTCTAATATGAAATATCTACTAGATCTAGATATGACCACCTAAGATAATTTGGATTCTATGTCACCTTTGATCTATTATGCTCAAATTTAGATTGTGGGCTATCATTCCTTGTTAAATATCAAAACCCTAGTTCTTTATATTCATAGTGGTTGTGGAAAAAATGGGTTAGTAGGATACCAGTGTTGATCTAACCTAAAATACCCCTATTTTAGTGGGTGCTACTTACATATCTACTAATCTGAAGAGGGCCTCATTCTCATATAGTTCTCCCCTACATGTGGGCTTATGTGTACATAAGGATACAATCTATGATAAACAAGTATATAGAGTTACCTAGTTTTTAACTTGGAAAATATGGCTCATGGGATGCTCCTTTATTAATTTAGACCTATATATGTGTTATCCCTATGACAAATATGAAAATATGAGAAAATAGGGAAGCTTTACTCACTTTAATTCTTAATTTAATGCTTTTCATATTTTACCTTGTGAGTTACTGGGTCTGTGTTAGGTGAGGAATGAATGAAGATTGATCATATATTTATACCAATCATTTTGGATAATACATTGCATTAAAACACATAGGCTAACCATAGGTATATGTTTCATTTGAAAATTGAATGATTTTAGGGAATTTTACACTTGTGTTGGGGTATGACACTTGCATCAATGTAGATGTTTAACTAGGATGCAAGAGTTTGGGTAATTATAAAATAGGCATAGGTCCAAAACTTGTACAAGTAGAAGATAAGCATGTTTACAATATTCTGAGCATGATCAAAGGTTTGAGTAATTAGGATAAAATTTTTTAGACTAAGAGATAGGTAATTTAGCATAGAGAGATAGTGTATGCAAGCCTTTTGGAAATGGGAAAGGTCTAGAAACTGAAATTACATCTATGATATGCCAAATGTATAAGAATAAGGTGATATATAATTCAAAAATAGTATTTACACCCTCATTGATACTTTTATAACTATAAATACAAGAAGAAACACCCATCTAAGACCATTTATATTGCCATGTAGCCTATCTATCGATAAAAAAACTATCATCCAAGATGATTTAATTAAACCTTATGCATCATTTCTTATTCCTTAAAAATAATCCTTAGTATCACAAAAAATATAGAGAGATAAACATATCTTATTGGGAAAGGATAAAATCAAAAGGGAAAAAGAGGAAACTCAATATATAATTCAAATAATAATCTATGAAAGTTCAAACAATTATAAAGATTAAACATGCCTTTCATTTTTTTAATGCTTCTCTTATTTCACCAACTAGACCAATATACTACCAATCAATTCTCATTAAACTCTACCATAGTTTTCATGCAGGTACCTAACTTAGATTTGGTGTAAAAATATAAAGGGACTTAATATCTAATCCTAATATTTCCTCATGATCAGTTTGAAAATCACACCACTAACCAAATATTCCCACATGCTGCTAAATAACATGGTGAGAAAGGGATTTCCTCCTCAATTCCTACCATCATCATCTATCTTACCATGTTCCTTAAAATTATGCCATACCCACTTAAATATTATTTACCAAATCTCATACATAATAGAATAAGTTTGGGTTGTATCTACACTTATAAAAGTACTCTTTCACCCTCACAATACAATGAATACACATCAACAAACCAATAACTCCCTGATTAACCTCAAATAATTGTCAAAAGAAATGTACATAAAATTATTATACATTCAAAAGAAACTATTATTTACCCTCTGATTTATAATCCTTTCACTCTCTTTCTCACTAATTCTAATCATCAAGGAGCATAATGATGAACATAAATAAGGATACCAAATATTTTAAAACTAAAGGGTATTGCCTCAAAAAATGACCAATGCATCCAAACATTGAATATTTTCTAAAAATTGAGATAATTCATCATAAATAAATGGAGAGGGAAAAGATAGAATATCCAATCTATTCCAACACATAAGGTCTAGAGGTTACTGTATGTAGAGTTTTAAGCTCTTAAATTTTCTAGAGGTTAGCTTATTACATAGGCTAAAACCAACAACCCAAAATGGTTATAAATTTCAATATTTTTTGCAATCATCATGAATTTTTACAACATGACAAAATAATTCACCCATTATTCCAAAAAATGGTTCATATTTTTTATTATTTCCACATCCTCCCTAGATTCCTCTCCAAAATATGGGACACAATAAATAAAGACAAAATAATATATATCCCACGAATAAAGCTTATTTAGTTGTAAGAAATTTAAGGCCTTGACATATTGCCTTTAAACTTAAGTTTTAGGCAAGAAAAAATCCTTAGATGAAAATAAAAAAGAAAACTTGTATTAATATGTATGTGTATACACAGACATCATTTGATATTTTTTGGCTAGTACATCTAGTAGCTAGTAAATGATTGTGGACCTTAGAAAATTGGAAACATAGTGAGAAAGAATGAAAATTAATACTATAAATATTTTGGAGACAATGAAACTTGAAATAAATTTAAAAATATAATGCGGGTGTAGAGAGAATTTTTTTGGCTGTGTTGATCAAAGTAGTATGAAAACAAGCCCATTTTTTTCACTTTCTAATTTCTTTCATCTATGGTTTTATAAATATTTAATTTCAAAGTGAAGAACCTCAATTCAAGACTTATATTAACTAGTTAATAATCACTAAATTATTCAAGCAATATGAAATTTTTGAAACATAATATAACAAGATAACGGTGATGATGAAGGGAATAAAGGTCTGGATAACAATAACAAAAGTATGATTTTTTTACAATTTGAGAAGGGATAGTATACAAAAGGATTCCAATGGGGAACTTAATGACAAAAAATTTGAAATTTTAAGGTTAAATTGAGTATAATATCTTCAATACATAATATGTTACACTATTAAATGCATGATCTAGCATACTTTTATTGATTAAACCACATGTTCGAATAAACATAGACTCTAGAAAATTCCATAATAACTTTGATACAAATGTGTTCTTCTCTCTATATATATTTAATATTGACCTAGATGTAATCAATAAATTCAAACAAGAAAGGGTAAATTTCATGGAAAAAATTGTCTTCCAAGATTTGTTGTCTAAAGGGAATTATGAAGGGATCCTTATTTCATTCATGGATTTATACATATCTGATTCCAATGTGAAGAACCTTAGTCAGAACTTAGATTAACCAATCAATAATTAATAATTTATTATAGAAATATGAAATATTTTGCATAGAATATAACAAGATAATTATGATGATGAAGGAATCATAAATCTAGATAACAAAAATATAAGTATGAATTTTGTATAAAAGGATTTATCAAATATAAGGAGGAATAGTTTACAAAGGATTCTAATGTGGGGCTCAATGACATAGTATGCAATTTTTACCTTTCAGGATTTTTAAAAAATAAAAGATGATCAAAGAGAAAATAAATTATAAAATAAAGCCCTAGTCCAAGTATTACATTTAAGGCATTTTTAAAAATTAGAATATGATAAATGTTAGCTATGTCATTATATGTTGTGTCCAAACTTTACATACAATATCACATTCTTATATCCCAAAAAACTCCTAGTAAAATAGCAATAATAATTTTTTATAAAATACCAAATCATATTTGTAAACCCTTAAAAATCATAGTCAGAGAGAAAAAATAGTGAAAATTGAATAATCAATCCATTATTTATCAATGTATTCCTTGCCTAGTCATAAGGAAACTTGCCTAGACGTAAGGAAATCAAACTATTTTATTTCATACCTGAAGTAATAATCACAAAATTTAGACTCAGACATGCAATATTTTTATAAAGTAAATACCTCCCAAATTAAGGATCAACCCATAGATACCAAAATAATAAAGTCTTTATTAATTTTTGCCATATAGATGTTATGCAAGACTGAAACCAAAATGAAAAACTGACATACTTTTAATCTTTACTTTATCTTTTTAAGGGCCCATCATTTTGATATAAAAATTAAATAATGGTTCATTTAAACCTTTCTAAGTAGAGTGTCACTCATGGTTGTACCTAGAGAGTGCATGAATATATGATATGTTTAGATACTCATTCATGTAGGCTTTATTTTTCAATATCCAATGAATCATGAATAAAACCATCATCTATTGCATAATTAGAATCAATCAACTAAATTTTTAACATTTATTTATTAAAATAAGTTAAGCTTTAACATATTTTACATTCAATCATGTTTAAAATGTATGTCTCTATGATTGTATTTTTTACCCCCTTGGTCAAAGGTCAAGTTGGGGCTAAAATTTTGTCATATTTGTCCCAAAGGTCTTGAATAAGGTGGTTGTTTTAGTTTACCATGTTTTATATTTTTTAATATTATTATCTAAATAAATAATTCAATATACAGGGGTTATCCTAACATTATCAACTTAAAAACAAATTCCACAAAAAGGATTCTTTGGAATAATTCACCACATATAAATACTACTAAATAACCATCAAAATAGTGAAATACTTAAACCACCACAAAAAATTTCAATTTCATAGTAAGCATATAAGGGTAATAGTAAAAACATAGGTATTCCTCATCTCAACTAAGTGACTACAAAAAATACAATAGAGTGACACTATAAATGTCTTGCCATAAGCATGGAGAATGTATGGAGAAATTGAATAAGTAAAGTAGATTCAAGTTCAATCACATGAAAATTAATTTTATTTGTATTATCAAAGGTTTATAAATCATTTACATAACATCATGGAAATAGCTATGAAAAATTATAAATATTACAATTATTATCTTACAATAAAAAAACAAGCAACTAACTATCTCAATATGCATAGATGTTGCACTAGTCTCTATTTGACATCAAAGGTAAAATATTCCATAAACATAAAATATGTGCATAGATATTGCATATGCCTTAATTTATCCCAAATTGTCCATTCATTAATTTCTAATAATATGGGTAGAATAAAATATATGTAATGAATTGTGCATTCTCATAATATACCAATTTACAAAAAATTATTTTCATATAAAAAAATATTTTGTATGGATTTAAATACAATGATAAAAAATAATTAAAACATAAAAATTGAGTTGATAAAATAAAACTAACAAGAAAAATCTTACCTTTGTTCCATTGTGCCAAAAAAGGAAATGATTAAGTTACTCCTCTATCTCAAAGTATTGTATCACTTCAAATAATATCCAATGTTATTCCATTGATAATTTTTTGAAATGAGCCCCATTCAAATGAAAATAAAATGATATTATAAGAGATTGTGTCTTGCCACTATCATCTTGATAAATCATAATCCTAGTCTAATTACCTAATTGCCAAATATATATCCATCTATGAAATTTAATGTTATGTATAAGTCTTGTCTTGAAATAAAATACCTAAATACAAAATGCATATTTTATTCACATAAAAAATAACATAATTTGAAGACATAAATTTTAATTATAAGATCTAAAAATAATGAAACATGAATATACCTGAAATAAATTATATCAAGACTCATTCTACATTTAGTTTCTTCCTCATGATAGTGAAATATTTTATCCTAGCTAGAGACTTTTATTTCAAACAATTTTGGAAAAGGTTTTGATGTGGTATATGTTTTTTGAAATTTTTTATTGAGTCATGATTTTATAAAAAATAGACAAAAAACGTAAAATAACACAAAGGCACTGGTATGCAATCAAATTCCACCTTTTATTTCATTGTTGTTTGTATTTCTGAAAGAGACTTGTAATAGAATGCATTTATAATGGAAATATCTATATTTAGCCTCGTAAAAAAACAATCAAGATAAAATTTATCTCTTTAAGCTTTACATTTTTAATTCCATTCTTGGGAAGGATATATTGATACTTGAAAAACCAAATCTCTCCATTATTCAACCAAGTAAAGTCTTTCAATTTATAAAGGATTATTTCAATTTCATAATGAATAACATAAAAAATATTAGTAATCCACTCAATTGGTTTCCATTCCTCCCAATTTGATATACATAAACATGACAAAAAATTATAATTAGATTTCATTCAAAACATTCAAAATAAAAATAGAAACACATAGATATATGCATTTTAATTTAATAATTAAAATTTAATACTCATAATTAATTTTATTTTTTGGTAAGTATAACATTGTTGCAATTGATTCTTTCATGATATTTTTATATCATAGACATGTGCAAATTTAACCTCTACAACCTTTTATCCACCATTATTTTTTAAAAACCCTCCAACAACTCATTTCCAATAAAATTTTAATATCAAACACGTGCCTTATTTTTACCTTGTGTTGACCACATGATGAAGGTTTCATAGTAACCCATGAATCAATAGACAATGACATTAGTTATGATGACTCTTCTTAACTCTCTTCTGGGTCATTGAAGAGCCTATTTTCCTTAAAATTGAAAAAAAATATATCAATATATGTCTTTTATTTCTAATTTTTTTTTCTAAAATGTAAAATTTTGTAATTGAGATATGTTTTATACACTATGAACATTAAATAATTTAAAAATTAAGAACCACAATGCCAATGGACTAACATTTCATATCTAAAAAAAATTAGGAATAAGTTTTATCATTTAAGAAAATTCAGTTTCTAATGTTAAAAAAATATTGTACCATATTTAACATAAAGCCCAATTAAATGTGCATAAAGAATTAAATCCTAAGATACATATAGAACCCAAACTTACTGTAGGGAGTGACAAGTACAATATATGGTATATTTGATGAATTAATTACATAAAATATTTTAACTTGATATCCTTGACCAACAATGTTGAATCCAACTCTAAAATTTGAAATACCAACATGTATTATTTTACCAAGACCATATACATAAACAAGGGAAAAAAATGTAGGAAGTGACAAGTACAATATATGGTATATTTGATGAGTTAATTACACAAAATATTTTAACTTGATATCCTTGACCAACAATGTTGAATCCAAATCTAAAATGTGAAATACCAACATGCATTATTTTACCAAGACCATATAAATAAACTAGGGAATATATATATATATATATATATATATATATATATATATATATATATATATATAAGACTACTACCATGGACACCAAAAAAAATATAAAATAGATATAATTGATACTTATTTCCTTCAAATTATTTGTTTTACTACCAAATATATTTATAGAGAAGACTGCTACCATAACCACAACTAAAAAAAAATATAAAGAAAATATACCTGATACTTATTTCCTTGAAATTTTGTATTACTACCAAACTAAGATTTTTATTCTACCTTGATTCATTTTTTAATCCAATCCTTCTATGTTGCTATGGATCCAATGTAAAAAAATAGTGAAAATGATGTAAAATTTAAGTTTGAGTTATTTAAGGACTCGACCTCATCCTTTGCCCACATACATATCATAGAAATATAATTTTTAACTCATATAGCCATTAATATGGGGAAATATGTTTGGAATATTATGACTACTATTAAAAACCCAAAATCAATAGATGTGTTAAGCTAATGTTTAACATGTCTTTAAATAAAATAGCTATTTTTTTAATTTTTATGTTTAGTAATTTATTTTTTAATTTTTAATTGCAAAAACATTTAAAAAATTCTATATGTTTAAAGATGAAACAACCATTGGAATAACCACTATGGCCTAAAAAATAACAAGTTATAAAATAATAGAATAAAGTAAACATTATTACAATATAAAAAATGAGACACCACAATGTAGCAACAATAAAAGGAATGATATTAGAAACCATAAAAGGAACATCAAACCATGTGTATACCAAGGCATCACAGCCACCCAAGCTAGTAAATTATCTTACCACCATCTTCCACATGTCCCAACTATATATTTGAATCATAAAAAGGTCCTAATTATATCAAGGATGACTCCCATATATAATGAGGGCTAAAGAATTCAACCTATTCAATTAGACTTATTATATTGGATTGTTTAGCAAATTACATAAGATCCCAAATTTTATCTTTTCCACCTTTCTCAATAACCTTATCTATATTGTCTATGAGTTCACTAACATTAGATTCAATTAGATTCACCATATTAGACTACATCATACTCCCATGAATACCAAGAGAAGTCTTACAATTCATCACATAGTGATGAGGATCAATAGGTCCAACACCATAACTCAATTTGAGATTCGACACCATTTTTTTATCACTATTTATATTCTCACTAATTTATGCATGAATCTCCTAAGAAATAGAATCTTATAGGATGGAAAGAACAGTCTTGCTGGCCACAAACTAAATATCATTACCATATATATTAGAGTCTAAAGAACCAAACCAAGTCAAAATAGGGCCACTTTCCTATTTAAAGTAGGATTCATTCATAATTTCCCAATCATATTTATATATATGAACATCAACCATAGTATCATGACATACTTTCCAGTCTAGATCAGGGCTAAGTCTAGGGTGGCCACTAGTATCCAACAGGTAGCTAGAGGTCATCTTCATCATGTTTGTCCTAAAAAATGTTCTAGTTGTGTATGTGAAACTTTTAATTAAAAATAAGTCTAAATAAAAATAATACTAGAGATAAATTTAACTATGAGATTAATAAACACCCTAGATTTTAATTGAAAGATCTTCAAATTCTTTTGCTTCCAAATGAACCACACAATCTCCATGGAAAAAATCAACTAAAACTTAAAGAAAAATGTATTAAATTTTTTCTTACCACAAACATATCCAAAATTAATGTTCAACCAAAAGATATCACAACCAAACAAGTAGGACAAACTTTTTAAATAATCTTTCCACACCCTAGATGCATACGGGCAAGTAAAGAAAAGGTGTTCAATGGTTTCAAGGTCACCACAAAGAAGATAAAAAGGTTTAATAATACCAACCTTATCAAGGTAAAAAACTATAAACAATATTATTATGCATGAGCAACCATCGCAAGCAATACTTCTTTAGTTTAAGAAAAGAAGTCTAGATTACATTAAACCTAAACTTCCAGTTGTGGAGAGGGTTATAGACATTCCACTTATGGGTAATACTGAGGTAAATACTTTTGGATAACAAGAGATTATTATACAACATATTTGTGGAAAATTTAATAAGAGGAAGACCATTAATCCATTTAATGTTGTCCTAAAATTTCCTCTTCCTCATCAAGAAAGAAAACAAAAGAAGACTAGAGATAAATTTAAGTATGAGGTTAGTAAACACCATAGATTTTTATTAAAAGATATTTAAATTTATTTGTTTCCAAATGAATGACATAATCTCCATGGAAAAAATCAACCAAAAATTATGGAAAAATGTATGAATTTTTCTCTTAGCATAAACATATCCAAAAGCAATGTTAAACTAAGAGATATCACAATCAAACAAGCAAGACCAACTTTTTAAACAAGATTTCCACACACTAAAAGCATAAGGGAAAGTAAATAAAAGTTGTTAAATGGTTTCAAGGTCACCACATAAGAAAAAAAGGTTTACTAATACCAACCTTATCAAGGAAAAAACTAGCAACAAGCTTATTATACATGAGAAACCATCTAAAACAATAATTTTTAATTCAAGAATCCTAGATTACATTAAACCTAAACTTCCAGATATGGAGAGGGTCATAGACATTCCACTTATGGTTAATACTAAGGTAAAGAATTTTGGAGAACAAGAGCTTATTATACAAAATCTTTGTGGAAAATTCAATAAGAAGAGGATCATTAATCCATTTAATGTTGTCCCAAAATTTCCTCTTCCTCATCAAGAATGAAGACAAACTTAGTAGTTTGGAGGGATTTTGAAATAAGTGTATAATTCCTACATTTTGAGGATGTTACATTAAACCTATATGAAATCAAAAATGTATCATGGCTATAAATCAATCCTAACTCAGAGAAGATAGATCATACCATACACTTTCGATTGGGGACACATCTGTTAATCAAGAACATGACCAATATGGGGATCCACTAGACCCAATTAGGGGATATATTACCATAATACACTATGCTAGGAAGGGTTCCAAAGCCTCCAATCAAGCACAATCACATAATAACCTTAAGGGAGTCTTAAGTTTTAATATCTCATTAAACTAACAATAATAAAAGTAAATCTAATATAGTGTTCACCAAAGTTTGTGGCATAAAGTGGGGGTTAAAAATAATAAAAGTAAACATGCATAAGAGACATATACTAATGTCAATGTATAAAAAATATTAATACATGGAAGATAAGTACAAATGCATATCTATCTACTCTTACAAAGGAGGAACAAAGTTAGGAATACTTAACTTTGAAGATGAACCTATCAAACCTCAATATCTCCCTAGGCCAAGGTGATTTACAAGAGGTTATTGTGGTATGTAAGGATGAAAAAGACAAATCATATCTAGGATACATAACCTATCAATGCATGAAAAATACTTCTCTACAAGATAAGATCCATATTTACAAAGAAAGTATGGAACCCTAAGCTTGATTATCAAGTAGAATGGTGGATAAGTAAATGCACAATAACTCTTATTTCTTCTTCTCTTCTCTAAATAATGAGGACATGGACTTGTATATATAGGCAAAGTTAACCCTAAACCCTTATAAAAATCCTAGTCGATAGGGTTAATCCAGTCGACCTATCATAATTTTGGATAATTATTCACTAGGTCATGAGTTAGGTTGGCCAAAGGCTAAACTAGTTCCTAAATGAAAATTACCCAAAATTATATAGGGTTGATCCAGTCAACCTAGTATACCTAACTGATAAAGGGGACTTAAGGTGAGGAAAATAGGGATAAAAAATAGAAAATGACTAGAAAGGGTACAATAGAGAATAACAAGTTTAGGGATATGGGTTTTAGGAGACAAATGTGTAGTTAACAAGTGGAAAAAGGGATAACAATACTATGAAGCACTAATGGTCTACCTACCCCTTTTTCGATGCACCCCTTAAGGTGTGCACTTAGAGAAATTGAGAATTGATGGGTTCTTGCAAGATAAAAGGTGTCATTAATAGATAAAAATTTGAAAATATTATGTGTATATATATGCCCCACTTCAATCTCATCACGTGCCTTGTGAGTGCAACATAGGATGGTGCTTTGGGAAATAGAACATGATAACACATAACATTGATGCTAAGTAAAGTGCAGTAACTAGAAAATAAGACAAATGAAAGGATAAAATTTAAAAATACATACCTTTACTTACCTTAGTACTGTAGATAAATAAGTAGACTACAAGAATAGTGAAGGTGTCTAATGTGAAGAACATTAGGTGAACCTATAGAAGTTAGTGCCAAAAACTAGCCAAAAATTGAAATTTTTAGAAGATAGGCATATAGTAGTGAAAAATATTCTCTACGTCATCATGATTCCATAACATTTTATGGTTCAAAAAATGGAATAGTAGAAACAAATTTAGAGGCAAAATAAGGAATTTGATGGAAAAGATTTGAAAGATTAAGATTTTTAAAAAGTAAGTTTAAATAAATTCAAAGGGAAGTCATTTGGTATTTTTGACTTATGAAGGAGAGAAAAATATCTCTAACAGACCAAATGAGCTAGGATGGCAAGAAGATGATAGGATAGATAAGAGGGACCCTTACCAATACCATAGTAGGAGGAGAAATGACCACCATGGACATGATGTCGATGGAGGAAGTAGGAGTAAGAGAGAGTAGAGACATTAGACATATTAGATGACCCATTAGATGGGCTAGGTTAGAGTTAGGATATAGAGATACCACTCAAGCATAGCCTAAGATGGGTATGAGTGGCAATCTAGGATTTGTTTTTAGGAAATAACCTATAAATGAGTGTCTTAAATGACATCTTAATGTGGAGACCATGCTTGGTAAGTGCATAAATGATGAGATAGAAGTGGCTAAAACATAGACAAGTAATAAAATATGGTTAAATTTGTACTTAAGTTTATTTGAGATAGACTATATATATATATATATATATATATATATATATATATATATATATATATAGAGAGAGAGAGAGAGAGAGAGAGAGAGAGAGAGAGATATCAATGATCTAATATCTATCTAGTTTCATTTTTATAGGTATGATAGAAGATGAGGAGACCAAATTGGGGTCCCTAGTGAGGGAACACTCCATGATATCCTAGATAAGGTATTGATGCCATATGACCCCACTACATTAGAGGATCTTAGGGTAACATTTGTCCTAGCTTAGGTGAGCTAGTTTAGATTATCTAGAGAGGTCATGAGGTAGTTGTGAGTGTATAGAGAAGGGATGTAGCCATCGATTGAGGTGAGTGCATGAGAGGCATATGAATGGTAGGATGTTGATGAGGAGATAGATGCACATCTAGCTACCATGACTTAGATGGGATAAGTATAGGCCTAGGAAAGAGTAACACATGTAGTGACCCTAACCCATATGACATAGGTACAAGAGTAGGAGAGAGTGACACATATATGGACCTTAGCCCAATTAGCATAGGTGTAGGCTCAGGTGGCTCATCTACAAGGGTAGGTATCAAGACTGAGATCTTAGACAACCTATTATAGTGTTTTATTTGGAGGATTTAGACTAAGGCATCTATGGGTAGCATGGCTAGGCCATGAAATGGGCATGATAAGAACTTAGTCATAGAGCTAGAGCTTTATATATGGTTGTATTATTGTATAAAAAATCATGATATATATAGATATTTCTCATTTTGGGATTTGGATGTTGATTATATATGTTTGAATTATGGTTGTGGATGCTTAGATATATTTATTTCTAGCACATGTGTTGAGATTTTTGTTATATATGCTATGGGAAATATATGAGTTGTTTCTTTTCTATCATTATTTAGAACATATGCATGGTTAAAAAGAAACAGGAAAAAATAACTCGATAAAATATAGTCAAAAAATGTACTACACAATATTTCACATTGGGAAATGTATAATAACAAGAAAATGACTAAGTATAAAGAACCAAAAAGGTGGTAAATAAGATGGTAAAAAGTTTGTTTTTAAACCAAAGATTGTCACCAAATTGAAATAAGTAAAATCACACTAAATCATGTTGAGAAGTATGAAAGTAATGTAATAAAGTGGAAATCACCCGAAAGGAAAAATGGTATAAAAATAAATCAATTAAGTCATTAAATCATACTAAATCATGTTAGGAAGTATAAGAGAAAAACAAAATTGGTAAAATTTGTTCTTAAATTTATCACACTAATTCAAGCTGGGAAGTATGAAATTGAAGAAATGGTTGGATTCTTACATGCAATCAAAAAATAAGAAGATAAAAGTGAAAGAGAAATGAATTAAGAATAAAACATACTAAATCAATATGGGAAGCATGTAAATGACATGTAACTTCATAATCGATCACATCTTATCTCATATTTGATACATGTAATTTTGATTGTGACTTGGATTATTAAAATTTTTTGTGAGGAAGGCCTGGCACTATTCATGGTCTTACACTAAAAATCACAAAGGGAACATCAATGAGGTGAAATAAATGTGAAAATCTGGTAACAAATGATGTTGGTAATAGGAATGTGAAATTGTGGTAATTTGTGAGGAAGGCTAGGTCTTATCCATGGTCTTACAATGTAACTCATAAATGGAATCCCAAGGGGAGTGAGCAATGAACTAAAAATATTTCTCAAGAAGACATATGAGGAAAATAGGGAGTGAAAAAGGGAATGTAAAAATCATAACTTAGGCATCTTATGAGAAGACCTTAGGAGATAAGAGGCATATTAAGGACATGAGAAGATACTAAGTGACTAGTGACCATCAATGTACAAAGGAAACATGTTCACTATAGACACATAGATTTGAAGTTAAATAAGCGTGATACTAAGATAAACTCATGAAGGTATATTGGTATAATAAAATTAAAATGGACATACATTTTGATGATGTGTTCCCCATTCCTCAGAACCCCTTACAAAGCCATCGGTCTATTGCAAAGATTGAGTACTTACATGAGAAACTAGGTAGCACTAAAAGATTTTTTTATTCTCCTTCTATAATATGTTAGCCTACCACACCCCAATAGACCTAAACTCTATCATGAGGTCAACTATGGAGTTTGAGCTTCGACTAGAAAAAAGATATGTGATTTGAATCACATCTTTTAGTGTGATTTTACTTTTAAGAATTTTGAATGTTTTTGCCTTTTGTATCATTACCTTTTGTTAAATGATTTGGATTTTGAATTTTTTTAACACTTTTAATATTCCTCCTCCATAAAAAATTGAAATTACCAATAATGAGAGAGAGAGAGTGATAAACATGAATGAGCTATAGGCTTAGGTTAAAGTAAGCTAAGTGACTAGAGATAAGACTGACCAGAACACTTAGGCTTAATAATAAACCAACATGTTATCTCAAGTCTCAACCATGCATATGCTTAGTTTTAAAAAAGGGAATAAAGGGAATAAATGAGATCCAAATTAGACCAATGAAAGGAGAATATAATGATATTAATTATTTGCTAGCTGATCACATGGTAAAGAGTAAATGACTAAAGGGAACTAGGTGTGTATAACCAAGTCATAATGACAATTAGCCATGAACAATAGAGATAAGAAAGTAAACAACCATGAAAAATAACAAGGGAGTTTTTAAGAAATAAACTTATGAATAAAAAAAGGTAATGATAAAGAAGATATCCATAAGTAAACATAAATGACATAATAAGCAATATAAAGTGCAAAAAGTAAAGTTACCATGTAAGATAAATAAGAATGTGACACAATGTCAAATGATATAATAAATAGATAAAGATAAGATTGGAACACACATACAATCCAAATGAAAATTTAAAGAACACCACGTATGTGTTCATAATTACTAATAGATTTTCCCACACACATTATCCAGAACCTCTGATAGATCTTTATGAAGTTGGAGGTGAATTAATGATAATGTTTTGTTAATCTTTAACAAAAATTGTGAAAATAATTCTCATATAATATCCTTAATAGAAAAGGCAGGAAAGATAGATGGATCATGCTAAGGAGGGCTATCAATAAAGGGCTACTCAAAATAATGCATATGAGTGAACTATATGGGAGATGTAGGAATCACTAATGGGGAAAGATCCACAGGTGAGGGAATCATAGGTGGAAAAGGATCCATAGATGAGGGAAGGTCTATAGGTGAAGGATTCATGGGTGGATAAACATGCGGTGAAAAATGGAATATAGGAGGGGATGGAACCACATGAGGTAGAATCATGGGAGAAAAAGGTGGAGCCATATTGCAAGAATGACCTATGGGAGGAATGGAAAAAGGAGTGGGAATAGTTATAAGGTAATCTTTAAGGTGTTTCTGGAGGATGCAACAATGATCAGTGTGATGGGTACCACATTGGTGCTAAAGACAATACACCTCTCCATACTTCAGCATATACTTATGTAATACCTTTAGGGGATGTACGGCCTTGTCTAAAGACTGAGAGTTAGAAGGATGCAAAGTATCATTATATTATTGTAGATTATGAAAATGCATGGATGAATGATCATATATGCTGTGGAAGCAATAAATACACCTATGAGTAGGCTTAGTAGAAGTACTCATAGGAGGAGGTGTAATAAGAGTGAAAGAAGCTTGGGAAGGCTCATTAGTGCATTTGGTGGGAAATGGAGCCATCTAAGGTAATGGAATCAAACCATCACCAAAAGAAGGCGATGGTAGGGAAGGAATGAGACTAGGCTCAATGGATGGAGTAATTGGATCAAAAGCAAGGAGGGACTTAGCTAAAGTGGGACCAAGAATGGGATCAAATATAGTAGGAGTAGAAATGGGATCACCTATAGTGGGCTCTATTGAGGGAGGGGTGGGATCTACAAAAGGCCAAATAAGGGTCACACACATCTCAGGGATAAGCAAGCTATAGGGGTCAGAGTACCTAGCAAAGTGGTAAGGCTCAACCATAACATGATCCATGAGCATACTCCTATGAAGTTCCTTAGAATTTGGAGGCATTTTTACCATCTCTACCTTACAATAAAGAGGAAAATTACTAAAATTAGCAACTATAAATGATGAAATATGAGAAGATACACGAAAAGACTAAAGTAAAAAATAATGATAATAGATAATCTTAGCATCATGGGCCTAAACAAGACCACCTAATAATGGATCATCTAAGGAATAACCATCATCATAGTCAGGTGTATAAAGATCAATGATGCATGTAGGGATTCCATTTTCATCTGATGAAGTGTGACGAATAGAATGTTGAGTCTTAGTCAATACAATAGGAATATCATCACAAAGAGGTTTGTGAGAATGAGGCTACAAAGAAGTAGGAAGTTGAGAGATGAGATGAGGTGAGATATCATGATCATCATCATAAGAATTTAATAGGTTAGGAGGAATATTCTCAATGATTTTAGGATGACCATTGTAACCTAAAATAGAATTGATGGGAAAGTTAAATCATTGAGACTCATGAAATGGAACACTGGGCAAAGTTTTAAGAGTAGGAATTTTGAAGACACTATGATCTTGGAATTGTTTGAAATTTCAAAGGTTAGTATGACCCTCAATATTATATATGGCTCCATTGTGAGGGAATTTAATGCATTTTTATGTGGAATAAATAATAAATCTCATATGATGAGTCTACAACCTACTAAGTAAGATGTTATAAGATAGATGAAAGTTAAATATCATCACCTTCACATGGATAATGATAGGTGGGACAATAACGGGAAGCCACACACAACCTAAAAGAGGCATTTTAATTTGATCATATCCTTGACATGTGCTACATTTGGACTTGAGAATGCATTCAAAATATCCAAAGGTTTTGATAAAATCAAGAGATACAACATAATTACCAAAAACCTCATCAATCAAGGCATGCTTGACTTGGATATCACCAATTTAGACACTAATGAATAGAGGATGATCATCTACATGAAGCAAAATATCATTAAGAATCATAGAATTGATAGGAAATTTTAAGGAAAGAGAAGTGTTCATTGTTTCATCAACATGGATGGACATCTCTTCACATTGTTGCAATATGATATCTTTAGATCTAGATAAGGTTGCTTCACATCCTATTAGAGGAGGATGAGGGATGTTCATTTAAAACAAGAGTTATATAAGATGGTTTTGATGATGAAGATAGGTCCTCATAAACTCAAGGAATGGAATTTGAGATGGGAGATTAGTGAGTTCCATAATGGGATCTCACTCATCATAACCCATAAGAAGATTGTTAGAAATAGGCGCATAGTGTTGAAGGAGGTCCTTGGAAGGAGGAGCTGAAGTTCATTGGAATTTATGTTGATAATAAGGAGAAGGTTTAGATCAAGTTTATAAATTATGTTGTGAAGATGAATTAGTTGGTTCAGGTTGGTTTTGAGAATTAGTATAAGAAGTGTTGATAGAAGCTAAATTATCATTAGTGTTAGGTAAAGATGATGGAGGGATGGTGGAAATATAATGGGAAGTGTTATCCAAAGGAGGAGTTAGATTGGTTCATCAAAGGTTATAAGGTCATCTTGACCCAAATCATTTAAGTGATTTGGAGAAGAATCTTGGATTACATGAAATGTGCAAGATAATTTAGGGGTGTAGATAGGTTGAGGGTCAATAAAAGCAGCCACCCTTCACATATTATTCATATTAACCACATTCTCTTTAGGAGTTGGGTTAACAATATTTTCTACATTATTGGTGAAAGGGGTGGGATTGTCTTGGTTATCTTAGTTAGGTTGGTGATTAGGAAGATGGTCTTTGTGAATACCCCATGAACATTAGCTTGATTCAAGGATTGAGATTTAGTATGTGTTTCATGAGCATTGAAAGAAATGTCATAGGCTTGTTAACACTTTTGAATTATTGAATCATGATTAAAATTAAGACCAATAAAAAAATCCATATCTAAATTACAAATATTCCTACAGGTCTCATGAGAATGACCCCAACTAGTGTGAAACCAACAGAACTTGTTAGGATCACACTAGGATTTCATAGGACAAGTGGGATCAAGTTCTTATGGTAGAGGCATAGATAGATATTTTATTAATTTAGATGAGGATAGGGGTTTGTGAAAATTGATGTTATTAGGTGAAGATAAATAAGGATTGGTGTATTATTGAGAAGGGGGAGATGATTCTGAAGATTGGTTAGGAATAACAACTTGAATATTGTGATTGGTGTCTTAAGAGTCCCTGACACCATCATTGGTAGCATTATGATTTTTATTTTTAAGTAAGATATGAGGAATTATAGAAGGTTGGGGTGGATTGAATTGATGCATAATGAAATCTTGACATTTTTCTTAGGAAATGGCCTCTTCCAAGGTATGTGGAGAGAGAGAGGTGGAACTGATATTGTAATTTGGGAAACAAAACATTGGTAAAGAGATTGAAAAGGTTATCATCAGCCATGTTATGTTCACATTTATTGGACAATGTTTTACACCTTTTAAGAAAAGTTTGAGTTATTTACTTTTTAATTTGTTTACAATTTATAAAGTGAGGCAAAGTATTCTTAGGAAGATCACTAGTTTGGAACTATTAAACTAAAGTATTTAGTAAATCTTCCAAACTAGTAATAAAATGATTTTTAAGTTGGTTGTACCAATATAAAGCATCACATGTGAGGGTCTTGGATAAGAGATTGGTAGAGGAAAAGGTGTTCAATTTGATCCAATACTTATAAATATTTCTAATGTTTTTAGATGAAGGGTAGGATTAGTTGATCCATTATAAGAAATGGTAGCAGTGATACCTCCTATATCAATATTAGTAATTAGAGTGGTAAGAGGCTCATTTTGAAGATGCTTAATGGTTTTGTTGACCAAAGGAGGTTGAGGGATGATATTGTATTAGGAATTTCAAAGAAGAGGTGGGGGAAAATTTTGATTATGCATGCCCCAAGACATTGGTTGAGGATGAGTTTGAAGATGGAGAAGGTGATTTTGCATTCTCATCATTTGATTTATATTATGAGTTTGAAAAGTATCCATTTGATTAAATGTTTGTAACAAGATTTGGTGGGTTCGATTGGAATTATTAGCATTATTTGAATAATTAGAGTTTGTATTAGTGGCTTGGGTACCACTATTGTTGTTGGTAGGAGCTTGAGAGGAACTTTTATAATGTGAGGCACTAGTGGCAAAATTTGCTTGTGTGGTAAAAGATGGACTAGTGAAGGGATGAGAAGAGGAAGTACTAGAAGAATGATTACCTTGGGTAACAAATGATGCAATAGTATAAGGATTAACAATAATGGGTCTTAGGAGAGGCCCACTAGATATATAACATGTCATGTTAGTGGATATACTAGGCATGGAGGTAGAAAAAGTTAAAAAGAAGAAGATGCATCATATGAGAAGGGGTCATAATTGAGAGAAGAGGATGAGAATAAAAGAAAGTAGTACCTCCAAATCCATTTGAGAATGTGGGAGAAGGTGAATAAGGCTATTTATATTGACCATTAATCATCAGATGGTAAATGGTAGAAGGATCCTTTCCTTGATGTTGAGGAAATTTAGAGATAAAGAAGAGCATTTTAGGGGTATACTCTAATTCAAATTGATCTTGAAGGGAGAAGAGAGGATTATGCTATGAAGAGGAATGAGGAAGGGTCCCATAGTTCATTATGTGAGTGACTATATAAAAATTACTCTCATCTAAGAGAGAATCCCTACTCTGCTTATGGGAGACCCTACGAGGGTTGGTAAAACTCATCATGTTTGTTGAATTAAACTCAATATTATCTTCAAATAAAAAGTTCATGATGAATAAAAGGCACTAATCAAAGCAAGAGAGATGCAAAAAGTAAGGAGATAAAAATTGATAGAAATAATACAAAGATGATTGGGTCAACCTAGTATAGAAAATAGGGCCTAAAAAATATATAAATTCAATTAGGTCAACCTAGTATAGCAAACAGAGGCTAAAAAAGTGTATAGGGTCAACTAGGTTAACCTAGTATACAAGGCAAGGAAAAATAGACAGCCTATACGAAACTATGTTCATATAAATGACTATTTACTAAAACAAGAATAATTTTGTAAGTAATTATGAAATCAAGAAATGAGATGAAACACACAATCAATTGGATTAATAAGGTTGATCCAATTGAGTCACACAACACAAAAACTTTCATCAATGCTAGATAATTCAAGTTTTTACAATATAACATACAATTGAGCAAAGAACAAGAAATCAACTTGAAAAGTAAAAGTTAACTAAGTGGTCAACCTGAATGTTGTTAGATTATTAGAATATAATTTTTGATTTAATAGGAAGTTGGTTGTAAGGAACTAAATATTAGTCTAAGAATTATTTCAGGATGTTTGGGATGAAAGGGATCTATATTAGTAATGGTACTGGCTTGGTATTGGGGCCTATCTCTCACTTCACACACCACAGTGATAAGAGATTCAGGTGCTTAGCCAAAATATACCATTAACCACATGTTTATACTTAGCCTAAAAACTAATTCAACTCCCCCTTTGGTGATGAAATCCAAGTAGGTAGGCCATGGATAGACAATTGCTAAAATGGATTTTAAGATTTGTGATTTGGTAGTGTGTGCATAAAAGAGAAAATAGTGTAAATAAATGGTATATTAAAAACCACCTAATTAGACTATGTGATCTATTCTAATCATGCAATCAATAAAAAGTAAAACTGTGAGCTGATTACTAGCATATAAGGGTTAATTTTAAGTTTAAAACATAGTATTATGTCATTGTATTTGACAGTGTATGAAAATAATACAAAACATGGTCGATAGTGTTGCCTCTATACTTCAAAACAAAGTTCTAAAAATGAGCTATGTTGAAAGAGTCAACCTAGATTTTTAGATAGAATACAAAATATAGAACTACTTCGATAGAGTTGATCTAGTTGACTATACAGGGGAAATTTTAAAGACTACAAACTATGAAAAATAGAACTATAATAAATACTAGAAATGATAAAGAAGGATAGAAAGGAACCTTGGTGGGTTGGAAGATGTAAAGGAAAATAAGATTTTTGTTGAAGAACCTTGATTAATACTTGAAAATTATGATAAATATGTTGACTGGGTCAACCTAGCTTTGCAGAGACCTATTGCTGATAGCCTAAAAATGTACATGATTGATTGGATTGACCTATTATGCTAAACTAGATGCCTAAAAATGTATAAGGTTAACTGGGTTGACCTATTATGTTGAACTAGATGTCTAAAAGTATGAAAACCTATTCTATGTCAACCTAGTAGCCTATAACTAAAGAAGAACCTACACAGATAGAACAAAATCATATTGATGTGACTATGTGTTAACCCTGCACATAGAAGTTAGTACTATGTCAATATAGTCGACCCAATATCAAAAATATATGAAAAATAAAATGATAAAATAATGAAATAAGTGAAGCAAAACCTGAAGGTCTAGGTTCACATCAAGTTCACTAGAATGTATGTAATCAAAAATTCATCATGTCTATAAATCAATCCTAACTCAGAGAAGATAGATCATACTATACACTTTCGATTGGGGACACATTTGTTAAGTGGGAACATGACCAATATAGGGATTTGCTAGACCTAATTAGGGGATATATTAACATAATACACTATGTTAGGGAGGGTTACAAAGATTCTAGTCAAGCACATTCATGCAATAACCCTAAAGGAGTCCTAAGTTTTGATATCTCATGAAACTAACAAGTAAATCTACTCTAGTGCTCACCAAAGCTTGTGGCATAAAGTGAGGGTTAGAAATAATAAAAGTAAAAATGCATACAAGACACATACTCATGTCAATGTATATATAATATTAATGCATGGAAGATAAGTACAAATGCATATCTATGTATACTTACAAAGGAGGAACAAAGTTAGGAATACTTACCTTTGAAGACAAACTCATTGAGCCTCAATCTCTCCCTTGGCCAAGGTACTTCATAAGAGGTTATTTTTTTATGTAAGGATGACAAAGACAAATTAGTTTTAGGCTATACAACCTATCAATGTATCCAAAATACTTCTCTAGAAAACAAGATCTGTATCTCTAAAGAAAGTATGAAACCTTAAGCTTGTTCCTCAAGTAAAATGGTGGATAAGTAGATGCACAATAACTCTTACTTCTTCTCTTCTCTAAATAATGGAAAAATAAACTTGTACATATAGGTGTATTTGAACCTAAACCCTACAAAAAATCCCAACTAATAGGGTCAACCCAATTTACCTAACACAATTTTAGACAATTATTCATTAGGTCATGAGCTAGGTTAGCCAAAGGCCAAACTAGTTCTTAAGTGAAAATTACCCAAAAATGTATAGGGTTGACCTAGTCGACCTAGCATAGATGACTGAAAAAAGGGACTTAAGGTGAGAAAAAGAGGGATGGAAATTAAAAAATGATTGGAAAAGGTACAATAAAGAAATTTTTTTTAGTGATAAGGTTTTTTGGAGAAAAGTGTGTAGATAATAACTAGAAAAAGGGACAATAATTATGTAAAGCACCAGTGGTCTACCCACCCCTTTTATAGTACACCCCTTATGCATGAACTTAGATATATTGAGACTCGATGGGTTCTTACAAGATAAAAAGTGTTAGTAATTGATACAAGTTTGAAAATATTATGTTTATACAAAACCTAAACTTGATTTTAGTCCATGAGGCCTAGCTAGCCTAGGAAAAAGGCCACTAAATGTATTTAGTCCATTAAAAATTTAAACATAGGTATAAGACCCCTTGATAAGTGAAATAGGTCATATATTAACTTTAAGGTTCCGCCAGATGGACCTATACCCCCAACACCTAGAACCTAAAACATTAAACACTAGTGCTGAAATAATAAGGTGTTTAACCAACTCCTAGGCCTTCCATATAGAGTGAAAAATGGGATATCCCACTACCTAAATAGATAAATTTCCAATCAAAAGATCTAAAATGTGTAACCCTTTCTAGTTGGGCTTCCCTTACTTAAAACCCCTTAAAATATTTTTTCTGACTAATATCTTCTAAGGCTCATCCCATTTCATGACAAAATTCATGTAGACATATATGATGCACACATAGGTAGAATCTAGAATGAAACCAATATAATAAATCATAAACATAATAATTAGACCAATTATACACATAACATAGAGATGATGTGGAAAATGTTGAAAGGTAAAAAACCCACAAATTTTGATATTCATATATATGATAAACTTATTAAACCCCAATACACAACCTTCTCTTTCTCACTTCCTCTCTATTAATCATCTTCACCAAACCTTTCCAAGATATTTTCCACACATAAATATCACTTTATCAAAATATCACTAAAATACATTCAAGTATTCCAATACATTTTTAATAGGGGTAATTACCTATTTATAATAAATGTGAGAGGAGGTGACTATTGTAATCAATGGGTCAAACCATCTTGAGAGTATTTTAAATAACGATAAATTAAAAAATATTTTTTATTATTTATTTGTATGAGTTTTTTCAACCCATGTTAATAAATAATAAATTATTATTATTATTTAATTTAATTAAAATGTACTAAGGGTCTATAATAACACCACTTATACATTACTTGTTCTAACACTCCCCCTTTATGTTAGTGAGGATAAATGTCATAGTCACCTTAATAAAGGAATTATACTATGTAAAAATTTAAAGGATTTGAAAACCTTCATCATGCAAAAGTCACATTTTGAAAAAAATAAACTATAATCCATAAACTAATTTAAAAGTAAATATAGGCTAGCATGATCATGAAACTATATCTCACAGTTTCTCATGAATAATACACTAAGCATATTTGGATCCTTTTATAACATAAGGACCTCCATTACAAAGTATGATTTTATGTATTAAGGTATAAAAGTAAAACTTCTACAAAAAGTTTAATCAAATAACATAACTTCCACATGAAATTTACAATGGGTTATAATGAGAAGAAGTATAGAGAATAAGAAAGAATACATGACCATTAGGAATTGGAATTTCCATGTACAATCCCTTTCAATGACAACTCCAAGAGGCCCAACATTACATAAAATTGACAAAAAATGGTAACACCAAGTGGTTTTGTGAAGATATATGGCACATGTTCTTCTATAGGATAAAACTATAAATCAATATCACCATTGATGATTTTATCTCAGATAAAATTCATGTGAAATTCAATATGTTTAGTTCATTAGTGCTGTACTAAATTTTTCATGAGAGATATACAACTTTGGTTATCAAAATGAAGGGTGGTATTGTGAGAACCATCCAAATTAAGTTCTACTAACAAATTTCATATCCAAATGACTTCTTTAGTATATTACATAACACTTTTGTTCTCTAATTCAATAGAAGAGATATATACAATAGGTTTCTTTTTACTTCTCTAAGTGATAATGCTTGTACCAAACTTAAACACATATCCAGAAGTAGATTTGGGATCTATAATATCACCAACATGATTAACATCACAATAATAATTTCAATTAGCATTATCAATAGAATAATAAATTAAACAAAAATTTCTAGTTATTTTGATATATTGAAGTATTCTCTTTGCTAATTTTTAATGATCCAAATATATATATTGCATAAATATAAAAGCGACACCAACAACTTATAAAATATCTAGCCTAGTAATGGTTAGATAGAGTAAACTACCAAAAAGTTGTCTATACAAAGTAGGGTTAGATTTTTTATATGTAGGTTTTAGATCAAGTTTAACACCAAATTTAATAGGTGTAGATGTAGACTTATAATAAAACATATTAAATTTAACAAAAAAATTATGTGCATACTAATATTGTGATATAACAATTGAATTTTTATCTTGAAATACAACCATTCCTAAAAAGTGATGAAGGATGCTTAAATCATCCATTTCAACATTTGACTTAAGTTTTCTTATATTTATGAATTAAACTAATAAAATTATTAGTAATAAAAATATCATCAACATATAATACAATTAATATTAACTGATTATTTTCAACTTTACAAAGAGATCATTATTATAATAACAGTTAGAGAAACCTAATTCTTTAAATAAAGAAGTAATTTTATAATACTAAGCTCAAAGAACTTGTTTAAGCTATATAGTTATTTATTTAACTTACACACATAATGTTCTCTGTTAGGGTCAGTTAAACCTTTAGGTTGAGTCATATAGATCTATTCTTCTAAATCACCATTTAGAAAATTATTTTTAACATATATTTGGTAGATAATCCACCCATTTTGAGCTGTAAGAGCAATACATAATCTAATTATACTCATTTTTTATACAAAAATAAAGGTTTCAACATAGTCAATCCTAAGTTTTTAAGTAAACCCATGAGCAACTAATCTTTCTTTAAACTTTTTAATTTTATCAAATAAATTATATTTGATTTTATAAAGTCACCTACAACCAATAATATGTATTTTAGGTAGAGGTGAGATAGGATCTCAAGTCTTATTTTTAATTAAAGAATTATAATCAACTTGCATATTCCATCTTTCATCTTGAATAGATTCTTTAAAATATTGAGGTTTACATTCATACATAGTCATTAAGGCATGATAATAATGTTGAATTTTAGTTAATTTATTAAGATTATCAAGACTAGAAGATTGGATTAGGGATTATTCTCATTTAGGTATTTTAGATTGAACATAAAACTTATGGGGTTCATTAGACTCTAATTTATTTAAATATGGGTAAAATTCCTCTAGGGCATCTATTTTTTTATAAGGAAAAACAAGAGATCCAACTTCATCAAAAGAAGAACATTGAAGAGGTTCCACATAGGGCTCACAAAAAAGTTTTTTCAAGAATAATAAAATTATTATTTTCAATGATATTTCATTTATATGGATCATATACTCTTAATCATTTAGTATTATCTCCATAACCTATAAAAACACAAGAATAGTAAATAGGATCATTTTTTTTTTTTTTTTTTTTAAAACTTTAGGAATAGAGATAGAAGCATGGCTACCAAAAGTCTTAAGATGAACCACACTGGGTTTTTTTTTAGACTAAATTTATAAAGGAGTAAACAGATGCAAATATTTTGTAAAGAATCTATTTAGAATATGCACATTAGTATTTATGTCTTCGGTCCATAATAACTTAGGAATATTTATAGAATGTAACATTGTTCTAGTAATTTCTATAATGGTGTGATTTTTCTTTTTAACAATACTATTTTACTGAGGGGAATAGGGAGTTGTTAGTTACATTTGAATACTACAACTAATTTAAAAAAAAATAAAACTTTTTATTAATATATTTACTAAAATTATCAAATCTTAATCTATTAATATAAAATTTAGAAGCATTTTAAACAAAAGCTTTAAATTTTTTAAATTTAGACAATACTTAAAATTTATTTTTAATGAAATATGACCAAATCATTCTAGTATAATCATCTATAAAAGTAATAACCTAAATAAATATTAATAGATACAATTTAAAGAGGTCCTATAAAATCACTATGAATTAACTCTAAAGGATGAGAGGAATTCACATCATAATTCTTGTGAAAAGGATTAATATACCACTTACCACATAAGCATCCCTTACAAGCTTCATGATGAGATGAAATAAAAAGAAGACAAAAAATAATAATGAGAATACATATCATTTAAAATTATAAAATTAACATGTCCTAATCTTTCATGTTATAATTGAGATTCATTCTTATTATGCGATGAAAGACAACATGCAAAAGAAGTAGGAAAAATGTATAAATAATTATAATAAAACACCCTCAATAGTTAGAGAACCAAATTTATTTATAATAGACCAATTATATTTAAGCAAAGTTACAATGAAGTTATCATTCATAAGTTGGGAACATAATAAAAAATTATTCTTAAGCTTAGGTACATATAAAACATCATTAATATCAAAATTTATAAATTTTACATTTTTTTGCTTAGTTGCCTCTAAAAATGAATTATCTCCTAGATATATCTTTTCAAAAATATCTCTAGTATCAGATAAAATGTTAGATAAACAAGTCAAATGGTATGATGTACCACTATTTAAAATCCATTCATTCTCATTGTAAGTAAATAAAATAGCATATAAAATAATAATATTAAAAATTTATCCC
The DNA here is from genome assembly GCA_037957365.1 of Torreya grandis. Classification (NCBI taxonomy): domain Eukaryota; kingdom Viridiplantae; phylum Streptophyta; class Pinopsida; order Cupressales; family Taxaceae; genus Torreya; species Torreya grandis. The sequence continues at coordinate 1,150,381 of JARHVA010004983.1, forward strand.
TGATTATTATTATGATTAGGGTTTTGATTCTTCTAATGGTTTTGATTAGATTTATTCCATTTATTATTTTTAAAAGATTTATTATCAACTCTATCTTTATTTTTATAATTTTTTTTTCTTTTTATGACCAAATTTATCACATATATTGTAATTCCCATTAAACTTAGGTTTATGATTCTTATTACCAGATTTCTTGTTTCTATTTTTGCCATTAGCAAAATAAGGGTTAGATTTTGGTTTTTATTGTTATAAAAAATAATGTTGAGAGTGATATGAGTTTAATTATTTTTATAATAAAATTTAGACATCGCTTTCTCTTCTTAAATCAAAAGAGTTGATATGGTAGTAAGGTCAAGGATATCTTGCTCTGTTTGGTACTTTAATTTAGAATTTAAATAAAATTAGGAAAATTTTCATGAATATTCAACTAAATAATGAAATAAAATAATTGATTTAGAATAAAATTATATTTACATCCATCTAACTAAAATTTAATATTATTAATTTTAGTAATAAATTCAACAACTTTTTCATCATTTTTCATAGATTTTATAAGTAATTCAAGAATCAACTTTATAATCTTAGAGAGATGAGTTATCTCATATACAAACTAAATTAGTTTCTACTTATAATCACTTAAAAGTGTTATTTGGATGCTATGAGTGTTGCTTGAGTTAGCCTATTCTTATATTAGCCCTAAACCTATCTTAGAGCCTTTGCCATACTTTTTCAATCATTGTACAAAACATAGATAGTTACATTTAGCTAAAACACACTCCTAGGATAACTTTATTAGATATTGACCTAGTTTTCCTAATATTCCTCTAGGTGGACATTAATGCCACATTTGGGACACTACAACCCCATGGAACTAGTGTACTTAACTAGGCACTACTGTTCTTTGCCCTAACTCTTCTGAATGAATACTTTTTCAAATGTATGACCCTCCTAAGGTTGGCCTAAACACATTTTATTATCCACACAAGCTAAAAATATTTATAAATACAAGTCTATTTGATATTTATTTACTATATGTAAAATAGATGCAAAAGTCTATTCAAACAAAAGACAAGTTGCAATAAATTAAGGTATTTGATCCCTATGCTTCCCTACTTTTATATAATACCATCTATAATAGTCCTAAACCCATGTTTTAAATATTTAAAATCTTAATAAAATTTAGGTAATCTAAGTCCACTCTCATTCTAGCATTCACTTTCACTTACATCAAGCACTAGGTGGGAGAACTACATTAGACTTGATCTCTCTTCATAGTATTGGTATGTAAGCAACTCTATTTATAATGAAGTGTCAAGGATGCCCAACCTATCTTAATAATGAACACATAATTTTTGATCATGCCATACTTTTAAGGAGGAATAGGATTTTCACACTAAATGAGATTTTCTAGGCACAACATAGAGTTCTAGATTTTGTGCACACAAGAATATGACCTAAAAACATAGGCACATGTGCTCCTAGAAAATAGGAATAGTCTTGTAAAAAGGACACTAGCAACAACACTTAATAACATGGTCCTACTGTCTAGGTGGGGTGCTACTGTCTTATGAGCAAACACATCTTGGGACCCTGTTGATGACACTTAGACATGTACAACTCAATTTTTAGAACCCAGATCATCTATAACAGTCAATTTCTAGATAAGTTTCTATTTAAGTCTATTTATTACTATTTTTAAAAATTCAAAAGAAGTCAAAATCCATAAGAAATCATTGATTAATTATTGCATATTATTTGACTAATCTATACATCTCGAACCTTCAATCTAAATTTAAGATTTACATAGTTAAACCTTAAAAGGTTAAATCATTTGGTGAACCTGACTTACATCAAATTTTGCTTAAAACCCTAATTTTTATTAAGGTTTACCTTTTATGCATTTTTATAAACCAAATTAGGGTAAAAAATTCTTATTTTTTTGATTTTTTATGCATAACCTAGCCCATTTAATCATTACAACATTAGGGTGTCATTTATTTAAATTTTATTCAAATCTTTGGTTAATTCACCCTAATTCAAAACCCTAATAATACCAAACCCTAAGGTCTGCATTTCTATAATTTAAAATTTTATATTCACATTTATTATATAATCATGATCATAATGATAGCATAAATTAATCACTTTTTGTTTAAAATTTTAATACTTTCATTTGCATGTTTGTTCCCTTTAATTCAGAATGAAATTAGAAAAGACATAAACACATGTATAGATGATGCTTCATATCAAATGCAATATATATCATATTTCATATCATGTTATCTTGATTATATGTGCAATAAAATTAATAATTTATTCTTTAATCACATAAATATATTTATACATAATGCTTCATATCAAATTCAATGTTTTTCATGTTGCATTTTTTCTTTCACATGCTATCTTACTTCTATGTGCAATAGAATTGACACATTAATATTTAATTACATAGATATATGTATGAATGATGATTCATATCACCTAAAATGTCTTTCATGTTTCATTATTTATTTTATATTTTATATTTATTATATATGTAATATAATTAAGATACTATTCTTTAAACACTTAGATAACTTATTAAATCAAATAATAGCTATACTACCTAAAATCAATAAATCTCCCTTAAATGAATTTTGCTCTTGGGTCTATTATAGTTCCTTTCCTATAATTCCTAGACATGTAATAAAATCATTGGTGTTACTCATCCCTCCTTATTATCTATCACAAACATCTGTCCAACATCCCACATTTACTACTAGATCTATGCTCTTGGTAGACCTTCCAGTCAAGGTTATGATGTCCTCATGTGGTCCTGAAGGTTGGTAGGGTTAAAATACCCATGGATATATATTTATGGATTAGTGTAGTACTAATTCAAGTAAAATTTACATCTTATATATTTTAGAACACTATGAGACATATACAGATATTTTCAATGTGGAACTCTATGATACTTAGGTACTTCAATCATTTGGGCCTGCCTATGTTGCTTCTATTATCAACACTATGAAATATATAAAATAACATATTTATTTTGAGAAAGAGTACCTTCCACCTTAAAACATCATAGATTTACACCTACCTCTCTATATTTATTTAAAAATTAATGACTTAGGTGTCAAATGAGTTCTAGTTGACAATAGATCAAGGTTGAACATCTACAACATCTCTTTTCTAACTAATCTTAACATCTATACTATAGATATGGATCCTTATATTATAAGAATATGAGGGTTTGAAAACATTCCATATATTTTTTTGGGTAAAATCACATTAAATCTTACCCTCAAACCTTAAACAGTACCTACAACATGCCAAGTTATGTCAAATGATTTGAATTACAATCTCTTGCTTGGTGGACCATGGATCCACACTATGTATGTAGTTCCATTAATGTTACATGCATGCTTAAAATTCAGATATAAAGGCCATATATATACATGCCATATAGATAAAGAACCATTAAATTATTTTTAACATATAAAGCCTTTACATAATTATAATCCACACATGGATTTTTTTGCTACACCACCCCATGCTATAATTCAAAAGATGCATTCAACTCCACTAGTTATTTCCAATAAACATGGTAATAAATTTAATTCACATTTTGAATTATGATAGAATATGGCTTACATAGGTTAGGGCCTTGGAAAACATGAGTAAGGAATCCTAAATACCATTGAATCATATGATCAATAGGGAAAGCATGAACTTAGATATATAAATGATACATCTAATGCCAAATCCTCTCACAATGGCTCTAAACACATCACATTTTATCCACCCATTCCATGAGTAGTTGATGCACTAAACCATGTTTATACACTTTCAATTGTATATCCCAATCTCATTGATGATATAGTTTATCTAGATCTACCAATTCTTGATAAGTTCACTAAGGATGAATCTCTCTTACAATTCTTTGGTGCATATGAGGATCTCCCTTCCTTTTATAATAAAAATAGGTTATGTCATTCAAAAAATGCCCAAGCATACTTTGGTGAGCATTCAAATTATTTGGATCATATGTTACCTAACATAGATGACACAATCTCGACAACACCATATACTTTAGATGGATCTTCATTACTTAATGAAGAAATAGTCAAATTTAATTATGGCATTAAAACTGATCCTCACATTATATTCTTAGATACCACCTTACATAAATTGGAAGACATGGATATTTATCAAATTTAAATTGATCTTGTTGAATTATTTTCATGGGATTATTATGATATGCCTGAAATTCATCCTTTAATTATAGTACATAGAATTATGTTATATCTTGATGCCAAATTAATAAAGTAAAAGATTCATAAAATACATCCTAAAGTGGCTTTCCTTGTAAGGGATGAGATCCAATAGTTGTTATATGTTAGTTTCACTGGATAAGTCACCCATCTAAAGTGGGTTACCAATATTGCTCCTATTGTAAAATATAATTGACAAATCTAATGTTGTTGTGGATATAGATACCTCAACAAAGCATATCCTAAAGATGATTTCCATTTACTAAACATTGATATGATAATCGATTCTAATGCCAATTTTGAGATGCTCTCCTTTATGGATGGGTTTTTTTGTGCATAATTAAATTAAGATCACCAAAGACTATTAGGAAAATAATTCTTTCACCACACCATGGGGTACCTTTTTCTATACAATCATGCCATTTAGATTAAAAAATGTTGGTGCAACTTACCAATGCACTATGAAGCATATCTTTCATGACCTCATTCATAAGATAGTCAAAGATTATGTCAATTAGTTTTTGTAAATTCAAAAGAGAGATAATTAATTTGTGACAAGTTTTCAAAAGACTCAAAAAATACAATGTTTGACTCAACCCTAAGAAATGTGTATTTGGAGTTTCCTCATGAAAACTTTTGGGCTTCATTATATCTGAACATGACATAGAAGTCAACCCTAATTAGGTCAAATAAATCATGGATATGCCTCATCCTACTAATATTAAATAACTTTAGTCCCTTTAAGGGAAAATTCAAGTAATTAATCAATTTATGTCATAACTCATAGATAAAACCCATTCATTCACTAGACTACTTAAAAAGGATGTGACATTAAAGTGGGATCTCACATGTAAATAGAGATTCAATACACTTAAGTAATACTTAATCAACCCTCTCATATTGGTTCCAAATATACTTGGTAAACCACTCATACTTTACCTTTTTATGATAAATCATGCATTGGGAGCACCTCTAGTACAACATGATGAGTAGCATAAAGAAAGAATAATGTAATACATCGGTCACACACTAGTTGACTATGAGTGAAATAATCCAAAATTTGAAAATATTTTCTTATCATTAGTATTTTATATTTAGAGACTTCATCATTACATGATTAAAAATAAGACACATATCATTACCAAGGTTGATCCCTTAAAATTCCTCATGTCAAAATTGCATATTTTAAGTTGTATTGTAAAATGGGTTAGGTTGATTATAGAATTTGACTTCAAAATAATATTACAAAAATGGTAAAATGAAAAATAATCATAGACCAATTGGTAGAAACTCCATTACTGGATACAAACCTTATTAACAATGATTTTAGAGATTATTTCAAAGCATACAATACCACTACAGATACATGGATAATGTTCTTTAACTATTCTAGATGTGCATCTAATGATGGTTCTAGAGTTGTTTTCATCAATACTTTGGCACACACAATACCTATTACATACTGAATCAGTTTTTCATGCACCAATAATATCATAGAATACAAATCTCTCATCTTAAGTCTTCAAGTAGCTAAGGCTCTCAAGATAAAGTCAATAAAAGTTTATGAGGACTCCTAATTAATTATTAATCAAGTCACATATGTTTACCAAATAAAATAAGAACACCTAATTCCTTATAAGGACATGGTTTAATGTCTACACACTCAGTTTGATGATTTCTCTATTGAGAACATCCCACATAAAAATAATCATCACACTGATGCAATGGAAAGTGATGCATCATTAATGCCCATAGAGATGGATGTAGAACAAGCTCTATTCATAATTAAATTATTATAATCTCTGTTAGTATCCCATGTAGACATTATCACTCTAATAGTTATATTTACCACACATTATTCAACACCATTTGAATGGTTCTCTAATATATATAACTTTTTGAATAAAACTATCACACTAGATACTTTTACAAATAATGAAAAGTAAAAACTATAACAAAAATCTCTTTGATATGTCATCATTGGTGGTGATTTATTCAAAATATATTTTGACAAACACTTACTTTAATGTTGAATAGTCAAGGAAGCTAAATTGGATATTCAATAGATACACTATAGTGAATGTGGTGGTCATTTTAGTAGTATGGTAATTCCACACAAGTTACTCAAACAAGGTTACTATTAGCCAACCATGAAACAAGAATGCCAAGAGTATGCAAAATTATGTGACAAATGTCAATGCCATGGTAACTTGCACTATGTACCTTTGAATACAAATTAAACCTATCATATCACCATGGCTATTCACATTATGGGGCTTTGATATAATCTATAAGATAAACCTAAAATCTAAAAGAGGCCATAAATTAATTACCATAGCCACAAAATATTTTAAAAAGTGGGTAGAAACAATACCATTACAATCACCAAAGGGGAAGGATATTTACTAATTTTTCATGACCAATATTATTTCCTACTTTGGTCTCCCAAAAACCATAAATATAGATAATGAAACCTCTTTCAAGAACAAAATAGTGAAAAAGTTCTGTGCCAAATACAAAATCTGACACACATTCTCTACACCAAACTACCCATAGGATAATGGTCAAGTAGAGGAAAAAAATAAGATGATCAAGAATATTATCAACAAAATAGTTACCAAATTTGGTGATGTTGGGACCAACATACCCCATTTTTTGAAATTTGGGACCCTAGAGAAACCCTAAAGTTTAAACATAAAAATTTAGCATGATAGGATCATTTATATAATTTTAAGATCATCTACTCTATTTAAGGCAAGCTTAGTTGGTTTTGTTTTAGCTTTAATTTGGACTGAACATCATTAATAAATGGTTTTTATTTCTCTAGTTGTAGTTTCCATGGCATTTGTCCCTGATAATTTCATGTTTCAAAACCCTGGCCAAATCCCTCATCTTAAATTTAAATGTTGATAGGAACTAAATTGGTGGGAGCCCTTTTTAAAATCCATTTTTGGGACCTATGGATAAAGCTCATGTTTTAAGTTTAGTCATGTTTTTCAATACAGCTAAAACTTAACTTAAAATAACTTGGCCCCCTTTGTTATTTTCCCACTTTAAAAGTTCTTATGAATGCCTAACTAATATTCATTCTACAAGGTCTTTTTAATATGTCCTAACTTAGCCTAAGACTTTAAACCTAAGACCCTGACATATTTATTAATACAATCAAGACCTTAGTCTTAACATCTTAGCCTAAGTCCTAGCTCTCTGAGTTCAATTTTATGTTAGTTTTATCCTTTGATTTATAACTTAGTCTAAGGTTCTAATCCTAAGGTCTTGATGTATTTATGAATATGAGTGAGACCTTAGTCTTAACACCTTAAGCCTAAGCCTTTTATATCTCTATAGTCCTAACTTAACTTCCTTACATCTTTTAGGATCTAATGACCCATACCTTACCATGGCATTTGATCCAATGGAGTAAGGAAAGCTTGATATTTGACTTAAATAACATGCATATTCGATGATTTGATGGTTCACACTTTCTTACAGCCTTTAAATTAAATGGCATGAGGAAATCCTAATAGAAACGTACATATAGCCTATTGGACCAATCACATTCAAGCTCTGGGATCATAATCAATGATTATCACTTCATCACAGCCTCCCAATCAAACAATTTGAGGTGTAATTGAAAATTTAAAGGGTTAGAGAAGGCCTAAATTATCGACACATGACACCCTTACATTGGATGATAAAAAATAAATGGGTCCCACTCGATAAAACAAAAAATCATGAGTAAGCTCTCAAACCATGATCGATGGTTGATGATCCATCATAAGTTTTGATTCGATGGAGTGAATTAAGTCTAAGATCCTAGGAGGCCCCATGGATGTGCCAAGTGGTATCCTCACATTGGGTCATAATAATTTTATGGGATTAAAATTGACATTTATACGACCATCATGTGACATCTATAAGGATGTATTTGACGTCTGCATGACTGCCAACTTTAAGCCCTTCAAATTAAAAACTTCACTAGCTTAAAATTGACATTCATATAACTATCATTTGATGTTCACAATGATGTATTTGATGTTCACATGACCATGAAATTTAAGCTAATGAATTATTATGCCCAGGGTTAAAATTCACTGCAAAATATTGTTAGAAGGCTTGGTAATGGCTTTATAATCTAAGGGAAGTGCTCAAGAGATGCTCACACACTAGAAATATTCAATTTGTAAAATGTGGAAATGGTCATATTGTCTAAGTATATACAAAATAAACCTACTCTAAGTCTATACTTTAAGGTCTCCATGACATTTTATTCAAACATCATGAATCTTAAACTATATACTTATAATAAGTTTTATTTTAAAAGAGAGTCCTTATATCATAAAATTTAGATGAAATGCTCCTAGTTAAAGGTTTTAATGTGTTTTTTCAATACAATAGAATCCTATTTGTTATTGGATCATTATGTCATGTTGATCATTTTAAGCATATTTTATAAGCCTCAGTATAAATATTTTAGACCAATATTTACACTGTGTTCATTAAACATGACATCAACATTGGCCTAGAATATTTAAGCAATGGCCCTCTTGCATATAAATAAAAAACTTAGGTATAAACCCCTTAGTCTAAGGTTTATTTCATGCTTAACAAGAAAAAAACCTTATCCTAAGGGACTTAAGCCTAATTCACAATCTTAATAATATGGTAACTTAATGTTTGGGCATCTCTATAAATCAATGGTTCATACTTCATCACTAGATTTTGATCCAATATGAAGGCTCCTATAGAATTTTCAATGAGGCCCCAAGAACCCATGAGTTTGATGTGTGGCCAACATTCATTCATGAAAGCATTGACATAAGATTTGGAGTATGGAGAGGCATGTAAAGACACTAAGTGTCACTACTATGGGGTTTGTAATAGAAAGAGCCAATAAAAAGCAAGGGCACATATTACAATTAATGACTCATGATGATAATATATTTTGATCCAATGAAGTGAAATAAGAGAGTCATTTTTTAAATTCAAATGACTAGTGCTCAAATGGAATTTATGAAAAATGTCATGAAAGGCCCAGATTGATGCCACATAGGCACCATACAAGTAGAAAAACACAAAATACAAGATCTTATGGGCTCAAAAATACAAAGGTATAAAGGCAAAGGTCTAAATAAAATCCAAGGCATGTATAAGCCAAAGCATAGATATATTCCACCATTAAAGCTTTAAAACCCTAAACCCTACATAAAGGTGACCCAAACAGACTCAATTGGTTATAAATTGATCCAAAGAGAAATTAATTGTGTTTCTAAGTGTAAGGGACCTTCCATAGAGACCATTTGATACCATTACAAATAATTTATAGGAATAGAGACAATGGTAACTCATAAACAATAATTGAAGGAAGAGATTGAGCTCTACTTGATGATAGATAATGAAGGTTATATCTTAAAAGACACTAAATTAGACCTTGAAACCCTAAATATCCTAGGCATTAGGAATTGGTCTGAGCTCTTCTTCATGGTAGAAGAGTTACCACCCATTTACAAGGAGGAACAAAGAATTGCCACCATAAGTAGGAGGCACTATGACCTGGTTATAGTCTAGATGGTTGGCCTTCACCATGCCACAACAAAACTTGAGATAATACACTATATAGACATCCTTGATCCCATCTTTATTGATTATAGAATTGATAATTAATGGATCATTAGGGAGGAAAACTCCAAGGAAATAACATATATCTCTCTTATAACATTTGCAAAACATTATAAGCTCCATCTTACCCATGTAGATTTATCCAAGATCAAAGAGTGGATAAGCAACCATGACGTAGACTCTATCCTTAGACCCTGGCTGCACCAAGGCCCTCACATCTTTAGGGAGTTTGAGGGAAAATTCCTAGTATTCTAATTTAGGGAGGGTATTAGAGTTATAATGACCCTATTGAACTGAGCCTTTAGATCCCCCTCCACCACCTATGTGAACAAAATCTAGGTCCCCTTTATCCATTTCATGGTGAAGGAAAAGTTCACCCCTCCAATTAGAGATTTAATCAGTATATTCCTCACCAAGAAATTAATTACCATTAAAAGGAAGACCTCCAAGTAATTTTACATGATGTCATACCTACTAGGCACCCTTCTTGCCTTAATCAACTTCCCTGCTATTAGGAATTGGTCCCTATATGGAAAAAAAAACTACTATTCCAAATTGCATATCTTCAAGTATAGGAATCACATGTAGTTTACTTGTGATTGCATTTATTAATCCATAGTTGAGACCATCACTAATGTTCCCTACCTAGGGTCCAACCCCTAATCAAGAAATATATTGAATTAATGGGTGACATCTGGTATTACCTTGATTTTATAGTCATCAGGATTATGGGCATCCTATCCCAACCTTAGTTTTTACCAGTATATATTTCCAAAAAGCTAGCTAAGCAAGAAATTACTTCCTAGTTCTTACATGTCACTAATGGCACTTGTAAAGAAAAGAAGAAAGGACTTCTCCACCCATTTCCTCTGATAATTAGAAAGACCATACTCCAAGATTGGAAATAGGTTGAGACCATGGCTAGACATTGAGATTTATTTAGTTTTCAATTTGATGAACTTAAGATATGGGATCCTAAGGGTATAATGGATAGACACTTGAAGGACAAGAATCTCCTAAATTGTAAATATTTACATCAACTTGGTGTTCATAAGACCATATACATTGAGGATAATACTTATGAAGAAGTACTAGCCAATATCTAAGGCCAAAACATTAAACTTGAACACAGGTTAACCAAGGATAACAAGCCATCAGGGGAAGCATGGTAAAGGCATCTTTTACAATATAACTTAATACTTAGACCATTTGAGATATCCAAGAGTAGCCCCAGGTAGAATAACCATAGTCACAACCTTAAGGGAAAATTGTGCAAAAGTAGGATGAACAAGGAAAGGGTAAGGAGAATTTATAAGTGAATTTAGAAGAGAGACCTGGGGAGGCCCCACACCTTCAACACTTCCCAAAATGCCACCTTCTCTAGTGGAATATTTGGATATGATAGCCTTGGAGCTATAAGAAACACTTGAGGGTGCCCTTAAGGAACTTGTAAAGGCCTATGACTCAGACATGGAGGTGGAGCCAAGGGAAGATAAAGGAAAAGAGCTTGTCCCTATGACATCCCAAGAAAAGAGGAAGGTAGAGCTATCATTAGTCCCCATTAGACCAAGGAAGAGACCAAGATTAACTTTCACTCACCCCACTAGTGAAATCAATCTCTTCAGTGATGAATTCCCAATTCATGGACTAGTCATTCCTAATTGTTCATTTATGGAAAGTTACAAAAGATTTCTTCTCTTTCTCATTCATGGGCCATGACAAGAGTTGCTGATTTTGAGATACAAGATGACATAAAGCCATGGATTAGAGCTATGGTGAAAGAGCAAGAAGAAAGAAGAATTGTAATCACCTAAAGACCAAAAAGTAAAAGGATTGAGGCCCTAAGAGCATCTAGTAGCTTAGGTTTGGAGGCCCTAGAACATCCTAAGTTTAAGAAGCTAGTCACTACCATCTAATTCAACCCTAAAATAGATAGATTAGAAAGGGTTACAATAAGGATAGCTATGGTTGTAATAAAAGAATTCACCTTTCAAAATGTGGAGCCCTTTTTGGGATTAATCACTGTGGGAGGCCAATAACTTGGTGAGGTAGCTATTCATGAAGAGGATGTGGAAATATTGATTGAGGACCAATGAACATAGGCCAAAGATGGAGTCTAGGGGATGAAGTAGAGGATCTTAAATTTAGAAAGAGAAAAGGAAAACTTATAGACATAGGCAATTCTATTAGTGACTAAGGTAATGACCAAAATGCTTGATTAATAATTTTATGACATGTTTGAGGCAATTAAAATAATGAAATTGAGGCATAGTGCATTAGAGGGGTAGTGTGAATTGGCCAAGAGCCTAGTCAACTAATGGAAAGACTCAGAGGATAAAATAACTCAAATTCTCAACATTTAAGCAAGGAAATAGATCTCAGGCTTTAAAACCATCATTTTGGGACACTTGAGCACAATTATGGCAATTATAGTTGACAAGGTTCAAATTTTAAGTTCTTGGCACAATGATGTGGAAAGAATCCTAGTAGATGATAAGGAGATAATTAAAATAATTGATAAACTTCTTGGGACTATGATCATAGATCCTGCACAACCCACTATCCTTGGAATCATAAGTGATGAAGAATTTAAACATAGGGATACTTTGGTAACCCAAAAAATCAAATAAAAAGGCCAAGGTAAATTTGGGGCTGATAATAATAAGATCTTAGACATGATATTCAATGCAGGTGAAAGGATAAATGAAGCTAAGAGCATTAAAGAAGCCATGGCCAAGAATGATAAGGAACTTGATAAATTGGTAGATCAAGAGGAGGAGTGTATCATGAATCCTACTGTGGATCTAAATCTAGTTGATGAGAAACATGATAAATCCATGAGCATCCTCCAAAAATGATAATTAGAGGCCCACTAATAAATTAAGCAATATTCTATTTTGTAAAATTTTGTAACTTTTGAAATAGAATATTCCATTATAAAGGTGTATGCTAGTTTGTTATCATATTTTCCTCTAGGTCAGTATGATTGTAAAAAGCACATGTATTTTAGAACTTGTAAGGACATCTATCTTTATCTTTGTACACCTATATTTTGTAATTGACTAGTATACTACTTGATATTTCTATAAAGTCATGTATCACCATTTGTAAAAGGAGAGAGAATTTTGAGAAAATTTTGTACACTTAAAGCAATTAATATAATCAAGGAATTATACAAGGATTATCCATATTTGATATGTTAATTACTAATATAGTTATTTTTCTCAATTGATAGTAGATTTCTTGCATTTGAATGGTGTCTTTGAATTCTGAGTTGCATTTTCTAATCATAGGGTTTCTATTTGTGCATATGCTAGATTAGTTAGAAGATCTTAGGTTTTGCTTCACTTCATTTTTCTCTATATTTAGATGTACTAATGTTATTTGATTATAATAGTAAATACTTAAAGTAAACCCAGTTCCTAATTATGACTCTTTATACTATCCTTTGATGTTTGCCTGGTATATAGTGGAATTTGAGCTTAGGATACGTTGCATTGTATATTGGTTAAATGCATACTCAGTTATGATTGATGATTTGTCATAATGTTTAAGACCAAAATTGGTAATCACTCATTTCCTCCATTACCCTTCTCTTTACTCTTCTTTTACACTAGATCACTTTAGTTTTAGCTTCATTATAGATATCCATTTATATTAGCTTGTAGCTTAGGTCTATATTAGAATTCACTAAGTATTAGCATAGATTCTCTGTAATTCACAAGGAATAGACCAAGGTGGCTCCCAACCACCAAATCATATAAATATTGTGGAACAATTTATCTTTCTCTACTACTATTTCACCATAGGTAACTAGATTGTCAAACCCTGCAACTCATGCTCTAAATTTTCTAAATTATAAAATGAGAAGTGTTATTTAAACACTAAGTGCACAAGTGGTTCATTTAAAAGCATCAATAGGAAATGGTTGACAAAATCAACTTGTTTATGCACTCTGGGCTTACTACACCAATATACATACACCAATAAGATCAACTCCTTATTCACTTGTATATGGATCATAATTAATTATTTCATTGGAATTATAAATCCCATCTTTATGGGTATGTTTAAAAGGACTCATTATAGATGACCAGTACAAAGAGTGTTGTCTCCACAAACTAGAATAGTTAGATCATACATGTACCCAAGTCACAAAACATATCTAAGATTATCTAAAGAAATTCTATAGAACCTATTATGATGTGAGATTGTACCCTTATGGAGGAGTTATTTAGGCTCCTCCACTCTTAGTCATAATATGGGAACAACCCTAGGCTATGGGTATCTTACAATAGGGTTGAACCTCTAGAAAAGGCTGGCTTCCTTCTGATGAATCACCTAAACTAATGTTGTCATAGGGAAAAGGGTTAGAAAGGGGAAAATAACTCTTAAGAAGGCTAAAAGGTGATGCACCAAATAAAAATGGGAAGCTCCTATAAGATTGAACCCACACTAGATCATCATAAAATAATGATAGCTCACACAACCTCATAGACCAACTATTTGCATAAGTGTTTCATGGACTAGGTTCAGGTAGAAAACTAATCTAGACCTACAAACAAATTTAAAACACCTTAGAAGAGGTAAGGAAGGAGGATAATAGATATGGAAGAATCTCCTTCACACCATCATTTACAACTCATTAAACACTAATCTAAGGTAAGAGATAGGTAAACAAAGTCTATTATTACATCAAGAGGTAGTTTTTACAAATGCTTGATAGGGTTTTGCCTAATCAAGATGAGAATTTTTGAAATATCTTAGAAGGTACCCAATTCTTCAATATCAAAGAGTCTTTGTGAGAGTCTAAAATTAGAGAGAGAGAGATTACAAATGGGAAATAATGGGTAATAGGAGAAAGGGAGAGAGAAGAGGGAGCATGAGTATAAAAATCATTAAATAAGGTCCAATCAATTGGAATATTTTCCACATTTTAATCCAATTAGGACTGATCCTTCATCGACAAATTAGCCTTCATTTACTCTAATAGTCTTCAAGCTCTTCTCATTGTTTGAGAAACACGCACTAGAAGACAAGAATCTATTTTGTAGATGATGAGTCATGATCTTACCATTGGAGAAAATCTTTAAAGGATTTGAAAAAGAATTAAATGTTCCACTATACTCTCCATTCCCCAAATACCTTTGATTTTATCTTCTATGCCATCTCCTACTTACTTTTATTATAAGGACAAAGTATTCATACCCATAGACCCAATAAAGCCATGATCATGTCTACTTTTAGTAGCTATAGGTACTTACTTGTCAAGGATGTGGCCATTTTGGAAGATAAGACACTCTTCTATATCTTATTTATATCTACACATACTCCATCTTGAATATATATTTACTTTAGATTGAAAACCAATCTCATTTATTGGTTTTCCTATAGCTACCATGTTAATGAGAACCTATAGGATGTATAGTCTTATTTTGAACTATATTAGGTTTAAATAAACCTATTATACCTTTGAACCTTATGGAAGCTAAGGAATCATTATCTATATATATCTTCTTTAAAGAGTAATGATCATGGTCATGAAACAATACTATGACCCCAAAAAATGACCCCCATAAGTTATAAATCTTTAAAGTAGAGGTTGAGAATATGCTTTAATGGTGATGAAGTTTCATCATTGACAATATTAATTATATGATTATGTCTTGATTAATTATTTTCAACTAAACTCTAATGGTAGAAAAGCTCTTTAAAGCATTTGATCTGGGTTCGACCTGAATCATGTTCAACTTTTGATTGAAATCTCCTAGCTTCAAATTTTAATATCGACCATTGATATCAATTTGGGATTCTCATATTATGCCAATTGTTACCTCCATACTAATCCTTAGGATCTTGTAGTTATTCCATCTATTCCCTCACTTGCACTATGTGTTAGCTTCGCATTCATCTTAAGCTCAGTTGACCATTTGACCTTATACACACCATCGATCTGATTTTATATGGTGTAAATGTGTATCATTGATTTACCTAATAGTTACAATAGTTGTGACACTTGGAAACTGCACATTTGTCTTCAAGATTCACTAATTAGTTAACCTTTCACTCACCATTGATCTAATTTGGTATGATGGATTGTGCACCATTAATTATCTTGAACCCACTAGCTTTGTCAGTCACTGTGCACCATTAGATCTTCATATGGGAACCTAAGATCTTGAAACTTGTTAGCCATACACTAATCCTTAGAAAATTTAAATTTAAATAGCTATTTACTGTAACTTTAACTTAACATCCCTATGCACATCCTACTCTGCTAGTTTATCTTTGAATGCTTATATCTTGAGACAAAAAATCCATCAAGATACAAAATTTGTAGAGGATGTTTATGGGACCAAAAAAATTATGTCCATGCATTCCTTTGGATCTAGTTGACCTCCTAAGTGCATATATAAAATGTGAAACTAGACTAATCTGTTCATTCCCACATGACATGTCATGACGGTCTGGCTCCTTAAAATTACCAAGTTTACACTTTAAGCTTGCTTAAAGTGTTTCAAAATATTTCAACTGACAAATGATTTGCATAAAGGCTCTTTGCTCCTCCTATTAGATTACTTATCAACTAGGAACCTGCTTAGCTTCAAACCACATCTAGCCAAAATTTTCTTATGTGAGCCAAATTTGGCCAACATCTTTGGTGAATCAATTGGGAAGCATACTTGATGTGCTTAAGAATCTAGACTAGTTACCTTGTCTGATCCATTAGGTATGGAGTCACAAGTATTTGCTCTTAGTTGACATGAAATGATGCAAGGATACCCTTTTAGATAAATTCATTTTTAAGCAATAGGAACAATAAGAAATAAAATAAACAAAGTGTCCAAGGCACTTTGGGAAAGGAACCACACAACAAGAAAAGAGTGTGCACAAGGCACTTAGAGGAAAATAAGAAAACTATTCTAATATGTATACAGCTATAACTTACAAGCATCTTCCTCCATGATCAAATGGAAAAGATTTATCATCACTCATTTGTGATGAAACAAGATGTTAAACACCTTGATTTTTAGATCTCTTGATAGGTGAGCTACGATGCTTGATTGTTGACTCTTTTGGCATGCTCTCAAGAAGATGAATGGGACAAACTTGTCTCTAATTTAGAAATATTGGTCCATTTCTTCAAGGATTGATCCAAAATGGACTATAAGAATACCTAAAACCTTCTCATATGATGGCTCCTTTAAACATGAAGGTTGATTATCTAGGCTTAGGCAAAAAATCTTTAAGTCATCCCAAAAGGCATCTTCTTCTTGGTCATTCAAGATAATGCCAATCTCAACATCATCATTTATTTTATCACTTTGAAAGGAGCCATATGGTATCTCATCAACCCATCCAAGTTTTAATATGTCATGTTCTTATGGTTTTGGATCTAACCATTCTCCTTTATTCTTGAAGACATTATTACTACCTTCAATAGATAATTCATCTTGAGACTAGTCAGATTATTCAACATAATTTACGAGTTTAATTTCATACTCTGGAGGAGGTATAGGCTAGTTTAAAACCTTTATTTATTCCATAAAATCATGGTATAACTATTGTCATACTTCATCCTGATCCTCCTTTTTCTCCATTTCTTCCTCATATTCATCCTACCCATACCAAATAGAAGTCCCTAGAAAAAATCAAGATCCCATTTTCTCTCATCTACATCTTAAATACACATCCCTCAAATATAAAGGCATCAATATTGCCTTCATGCTATAATTCATTAGTGCCAAAGCCATGCCATAATAACTAGTCCAAACTTGGTTTTTCTTCCTCTGAATGGATTAGGATACATATCATAATCTCTTCATCATAGACACTTGTGTTGTCTTCTTCAAGTTCACCTATGCTTACAAGCTCCTCCTTTATTCTTTAAAAAATAGTCTCTTTATCTAAGAGGGATATGGTGGGAGGGTGAATAAGTTTAATTTAATTATAGCTTAGGAGAGTATCCTTCAAGCTAGGGACTTTGAAGGCTTTCTTTGGTGGTTCTTAGGGGAGGGAGACAGAGTTATGGAAATTTTTAGTGCCCAAATTTTCACTGGAACAATTGAGATCCTATCGATAAAATTCCCATGTCCAAACTAGATGAGTGTCAATTTTTTAATTACTTGCCTCAGTCCATCAAATGATCAGTATGCATATTCATGATTAGTCATGTACATGTATTTATTTTCACCAAATGTTAAGTGTTCTCTCACTCCTTGCCAAATTCTTGAGGGGTACTTTTTAAATATGGAATTTACTCTCGATAGCTTTGAAAGAATCACAAAATGTTGATTAGGATTCCCATGGTGGGAGAATTCATGGTGAGAAGACAAGGGTATGACCAATATTTTCCCTATGCTTGGATTAGATGCTTTATTCTCAAGAGAGATTTTTAGGACTTTAGATGAAATTATTGATTTACACTTGATGTATTTTGATGCATGAAATAACTTGATGAATTGAATGAGAGGAATGTATTTATATTAATAAACTTTTCATAAGTGTTTTCAGGGGTCAAGGAAATCTTACACCTTTCCTTGGATAATGAAAACTAGTGTAAAATGGTAAAAGTGGCTGAGAAGTCCAAACTCATGTTTAAATCAGACACATGGTAGATTCTTAGGGATTTAGATGTTTTGGGCTTGTTATGAAAGTTTCCCTTCTTACTATGTTTGGGGAAAGGTGTTTAAATTCCTTAAGGCCTGAATATCTAAACTTGTAAGAAAAAGTGATACTATGTGGTAGATCTTTAGAATTATTTTAGTTTTAACCACTTTTTAAAGATTTCCCCACTTACCTCTTAGTGGGAATAATCCAAAAAAAAACCCTTGAAGGCCTGATCACCCAGACTTGTGAGATAACATTATGACACATGTTCTTGGTCCCAGAGAGGGTTTAGAGCTTATTACACTTTTACACCTCCAAAAAATAACAATTAAAAAGGTGAAAACATCCCTAGATGCCCAAAAAGATATAATAAATGCATGTCCCACTCATGTCACTCTATGCCCTATAAGGAGGACTATTTGGTGAAACTAGGGAGCATTTGTGTTTTTATTCTCTTTTTACAAATAAGGCTCAAATAATTAATGAGAAGTAGGTGGTGATTAACCATTGGGATTTGGTGAATTAATGGTAGTCCTAATATTGAGATGTAAGGGACTATAATTTAGGTATTTATCTTTATTCTAAAATTACCCTTTGCATCTAGAGATGGCATCTATGCTTTTGAGTTATGTGTGCCTAAGCTAAGTGTAGTGCAAGAATGTGGTTGTAGTGAATTATTCATAAACTTTCAAATTATAGTGTGCATAACCATCCAAATTAAATAATAAGTTTACCATTTTCTCATCATGTTGTGTTATTTGAAGAGAGTTAAGAGGTAGATGAGGGTTATTCGAGTGAAGATCTTGTCTGGTATAAAAACATTATATTTAAGAATTGGAAAAAATGGTATTGTCTTCTACCATAATAAAAGGAAATTTTATTTCAATTTTAGATTCAATTAAGTATACTAATGTTATGGGGTTGGATTTTGGGGCCCTATTTAATGTTCTACAATAACCTAACCCCCCCAAGTAATTACCAATGTTGACACTAGTTACATCGCACCTGCAACAACATTCCCTTTGGCTGCCCTATACCAAAACTCATTATTACATGTGCTTGAGCATACCAACTAGACATAAGGACTATTGTTGATGTTGGTCATTATATTATATGCTCCTTCACCCCTTCGACCCTTAAAACCATGTTAGTAAATTTTTCCTATCTATAAGGCATTTCACTCTCCGTAGAGGAATACCAAAAGTATGGGGAAAATAAGGACAAATATATCTGGGATATTGTCAAATCTTATTGGCTAGCCAAATGGAGATAAAACGTCTCTAGAATGTCCAAGAGCTTGAAATTAGTAGATTTTAATAAACTGACCTAAAGCATTATTAACATGGACACCAAGATTTATGGGGTGCCTACCATAGAGAAGTTTGAGCCATAAATGTTCCTAATTATGATCTACATGTTGGAGGGAAATAAAAAGCTAGACTGGGCCTCCATACTCAGTGATAACCTATATATACAAATGATGTGACTCCAAGCTACCATTATTTATAAAGAAGCATTTGTAGTTACCTTTTATATGTCTTCTTATTTGATGTACAACCTTATACATAATAGGACTTTACAAGGGCTCACCAAGAATCTTTTAGGAATGAAAATATATGAGGTATATATAGAGGTTACCCTAGAAGGATTTAAGAACAATTTATGTAAAGTTTATAACTACTTTTTCAATGGAATGATGAGTGTATTCTTCCCATTAAGAAGCTTGAACAAAATGTTTGCAACTACCAAGAAAGTAATTGATAAGTATGGAGCCACTTATATATAGTTCAAAACATTCACATACATCAGAGTAAGTGGATATTCTAGATGCCCACTCCAATGGCCTAGGTGCCTAGATAATAAGTTGGGAGTGATGGAGCTAAGTTGATAAATGATGCAACTACATGAAATTATTATAGAAAAAAAGATAAACAATCCTTTCAAATTTCCTGGGGTGATAGGGTTTTATTCATGTCCTTTTGTGGCTAAGGGAAAGGGGTTAGAATAACAGATGAGTTCATATGCACTTGATAAAATACCACCCTGACCTAATTTTAAAATCAGGTGGTTGGTAAACATGGACACTAATGCAATGTTTCATAAGTCTTACTATGAGGACATTTGGTCTAATTACACCATGGAGGAAGATGTCCAAAAATTGGAATTTATGAGGCTTACTATGCAAGAAGTCATAGCCTACAACATTGATCACATCCCTAAAGACATGGTGGATGATAAATTAGCATTGTCTTCATCATACAACACCATTAATATTGAAGCTTAGCCCATTACTCAACCATATTTTAGTTCTCGAGAGGATTATTCTATCCCTAGGAGGTTAGTGCAAATTATGAAGAGAACATTTAGATGGATTTATGAGTATGGGGTTGACCTCAACACATATGATACTCTTATTCTTTAAGAGTTAAGGTTGGTTAAGGAGTTGAAGGCCTTTCTCCCAAGATATAGTGGTGACTCTATGGTTCCATCATCAACCACAACCAGTAAGGGAAAATGCAAGCGTAGGGAGGCTGAGTTCACCAAATCAGTGGAGATGGAGAAGATAATAGTGGCACAATCCAAGGCCAAGATAACCTTTTAAAAATAACAAGCTTTGTGGATAATTGGGAAAATATTCTTATAAGGCAGGTCATGCTGGCTAGTGTTATCCCCATCTCTAATTTAGGAAAGGGAGACCTAGTAATTCCAACGATTCCAATGGCTACTCTTATAATTACCCTAGCTATGATCCCACATGCTCCACCCACACAATAAGTAGTAATCCATCCTCCCATAGTAACATATGCAAGAAAAAGAGGAAGGGAGGATCGAGAGGAGTGCCAAGGCCAAAAAGAGTCAAGAAAAATCTACAACCTCCAAGTAAATCAACTATAAAGAAAAAGGAGGTTGCACTCAAGGATCCTGTCTCTAAATAAATCCCTATGAAAATAAGAGAGGACCAAGCCTCATATGCCCAAAGAGTGAGAGATATGAGCGAGGAGGAAGATTCAGATGAAGGTAGACCAATAGCTAAAGTAATGAAGAAATAAGATGCCTTCACCCTTCCCCAAGTAAAGAATGGGAAGAAGACTTAGGGAGAGGCCACAAACCCTAGTAAAGGCCCCAACATGGGACAAATCTATAAAAGAAGAGGTCTTGGTGATAGAAAGCAAAGGCGATGAGGATGATGCCTTAACCTTAGATGACCGTTTGTCATTTGATGAAGTTGTATAGGTTAAAATAGAGGCAGCCACCTAGGCCCAAGTCCCTCTTGAGAAAGAAGTAACTTCCTCAGATATAGAGGCATTTATTGAAAATTTCATCTCCTAGTCACCATTTAGGATAGGGTTCATGAAGGCAAAGATAGTCAAGGACCTGATGGTAGAGTTGAGAAAGAGCTAGAACATGGTGACCAGGTCCCCACTGATAGTGTAGAGGTAGAGGGAGATGGGGGAGAAAACCTACAAAAGGGTACCCCCACCCTTTTAGAGGTAAATAAAGAGTTGGATCTAGAAAATAAAGATGCTAAGGAGGATATCTTGGGAAGTTATAATTCCATTAAAGTATCTTGAAGTCTCCTTCCTCTCATCAAAGTTCATGATCCAACCCACAATAAAGGCCCCAACGCTGTGATAGATGAAGAATTGCTTGAATGCAATAAGGAAGTCACTGTATCCTTTTTTGATCTAGGGATTCAAATAAATAAATAAGGCAAGGTGGTTGCCAAGCCTTCTAGCTAGACCATATCACAAGGGAGCTCCATCAAGAAATTGCTCATGGAGTCCTACCAACTAGGATTAAATTTTGAAGTTTTGGAGTAGGTAGAGCCATCATTAGAGGAAAATCATAGAACATAGGGGGATGGAAAAGAACATGATAGTGATGATGACATTGAAAAATTCATGTTGAGGCCACCACCCAAGCATATGGAACTCCATGTATCTACCTTTTCATTAGCACCACCCCACATTAAGTTAAGGCTTTCCATAATGTCTGCAACCTTAGTGGGTTTTTAAACTAAGCCCCTTCTCTAGGTTATGGAGTAAGTGAAAATAAAAGATGTCATGAGAAAAATAGGGGATAATTATGTAACAAAGATCATTTAAAAGCATAAGGCTAAGCCCCCTAATAAGGCTAAGCCCCCTAAGAAGGCTAAAAATTACTCCAAAACCACTTACATAGACAAGGGGGAAAGAAATGTTGAGGTAGTTATTCTCCCTCCTAATGCATTGAAGAAAGATGATCCCTTAGAGAGTTAATCCATTTGTATTTATAATCTCAGGGAGCCATCATGAAAGGATTTGAATCATAGTTCATAGGTTCTAACTAACATGGTGGCACTAAGGATGGAAAAGATAAAGCCACCATGGAAGAGCTGAAAGCAAAAAATTAGGCTATGATCTAATACTTGTAGAAGTTATTGAGTAAGCCAAAGGTAGTAACTCCAATTGCCATTAGGAATATAGACCTTCCTCTTTTCCCCATGGGGTCACTATATTTTAGCTGAGGTGATGAGCTAAAATATAGAGGGTGGGATATAGAAGAATGGTAAGAAAATCTGAGCACTTGGGCCAAAGAGATCATCCATTCAACAATAGAATGCTTAGATGACATAATAGATAAGGGGAAAGATTTTGAAATCTAGATGTATCTTTATGATGCAAATATAAAAAATTGGTAGGAGATCCAGCTTAAGGTAGATGAAATATGAAATATGGGCAATGATGTTTTAATGATAGAGAAAATTATCTCTTTAGATGATCACAAGAATCCCAAAGAATATCAATTGACAATAAAGCATTGGCTAACGGTGCTCAAGGAGGGAACCTTTGATTTAAAAGGAAAAGAGGAGTCTCTCAATATCGTTACTAAGGAAATAGATGCCACCCTTAGAAAAATGATGAACCTTGATGGTGTAAGTGGTTTTATGGAAGGGGCAATACATAGTGCTCTAAAAAGCCTCATTGATGCACCTTAAAGAGATTTTGATGCCCACAGAATAAGATAGTTAGTAGCACTTGCGAAGGATTGCGGCCTACTCAAAGTACTCATTGGGCAAAGACAGGCCATAATTCAAAATATAGCCACTTGGCTAGAGGAATCTAATGTCAAATTCAAATACCAAGTTGGCCTAGATTAAAAGGATATCACCTCCATGATTGGAAGGTGTACCAATTATAAGAAGTTGGTGAAGGATTTAGTTATTAATATTGATTCTTGAGCATAACCAATTATTTTGGTTTCTTCCTAGATAACAATATTATTTTCTCTTCTTCTCTCTCTCTCTCTCTCTCACTCACTCTTTATTCTTGTTTCCTACTCTAAAACCATTGTACTCTACCTGTTAGTGGCACGTCCCTTTCAAAGTTTGTTTAAATAATCATGTGTATAAGAAAGGGACATATTTGGTTTGTTACACAAAGAGATAAAGGTTTTTTTCTCCTTTGTAGGGTTATTACCCACATGTCTAACCAAAAATGTTCTACCATGATGGAGTACCATGTTTGTTATCATTATGGAAGCACGAGCACAAGTATGAGGAATCAAGTTTGGCCTGAGAAAGAATTTTCTAGCTAGAGCATCTTTAGGATTGTGCTGAGTTTAACTAAAATTGTATAAGTAAAAGGGGTTTGTCCCTTTATAGAGGTTGGTTAATTTTTGAGTACAAATCTATAGATTAGGAGAGTTTTACTTATGTAATTTTTTGGTACCAAACTAATTCCTCTTGTAAAATCATTGGCAAGCTTTGAGAGCATTCAACATGTCTCCCTTATTATATAAATGTTTTACATGGTGTTCTGATATGTAATTTTCAAGACACATTGTATTCAGATTTGATTTAGCTAATATATGGAATCTATTCATGATTCATTGTTTCTTATTGTTGTTGAAATACAATGTTCTTTTTTACATGCTTAGTGGATTGATTATCTAATGTGTGCTTCTTTATGGTAGTCATTTAGGGTTTGAATCTAGAGTATAAAATCCTTTCCATTTTGATATGTGAGTATAGAATTAATAGCCCTCTTAAGGGTAGTCCTAGGTTTATGAATTCAACTGGTAGGAATTATTGAATGGTTATTTGTAGTGTTGCAGGTAAAATTTTGAGGGTTATTTGTGCATGATTTCATCTTATCTATTTTGAACTAAAAAGCATTTTTTAAATGAAGGTAACATAATTGTTATGTGAACATCTCCATACTCATTTGATAAGCGATCCACACCCTTATGCATAATTTAAATTAATTTGGTTTTACCCTATCCTACCTTGAAAATAGTATGCCATTTATATATCATAAGTACTATTTGCCTTGCAAATGCATGAAGCTTTGCATATCTGAAATACATTTGCTCTATGTACTTTAAACCTTAGTGCTGTAATCTCCCACTTATTCATTGATGTCTAAAGTTATTGTCAAAGTGAAGGTTGTAGTCACATATTTATCTATCTTTAGTAGCTTGTTTTTGGTTCAAGACTTTTTCTCATTCCATGTGACAACCCTTCCCAGGTGGATTGAGTAAGCTTGGTTATGTTTTGGTCAAATTTGTGTGTATTTACATTAATAATTCCTATGGAGGGTAAACTATATAATATTTCCATATGAGTGAGCTACCCTATATGTCTTCTCACCTTGGTTCTGGAAGAATAAAAAGTATTAGGGAAATAAACATACCCTTTGTAGGTGCCTCCTAGTCATTTTCTCAAGTCTGGTCCATTCTTGATGCTGAACCCTTCCTCGATTGCAATGAAATTTTAGTGGGTTTTTCATTTTTTTTGTCATTTACTTCAAATGTGAAAGGCTAGATTAGAGAGGTGTATAATTGGGAACCAATAGAACTTTTGTATGGTAAGCTCATTGAGCTGATACCCCTTTTTATTTTCCTAGACAACCTTAGCTAGCACTTCTTCTCTCTTCTTTATGCCTTCCTTGATTGATTTCCATGAGGGGAAAGCAAAAGGCTTGGCCACCTTCTCCTTTTATTGAATGGGTGTGGGATAGGGTGGTTTCATAAGAGAGGGTAAGATATAATCAAGGTCATTGGCATCGGACAATATCCAAGATGGGATGGCTCATATTCCTTAGCTAAATGGTTTTTAGTAACTTATTTGGCTCTTGATGAGGATGAGACTTGTTAAGGTGGAATAGGGGGTTGGGTTTGAGCATAAATAGGAGTAAGAGAGGGAAATAGGGTTCTAGGATTAGCTACCCTCATTCCTAAGAGTAACTGATAGTTATTTTATTTTTTGGCTTGGTCTTGCCTAACCAAGCATTCTTCTTAAAACCTCAACTCTTGATCCTAAACATAAGCTTGGTGTTAAGATTCTATTATTTCTTATAGTACTATTCTTATATATCAATGTATATTAATTATTTTTCAATATCAAGCCATATATCGCTAAGGCTCATTTTTGGTTGACCAGAGAGGAGCGAATTCTGACAAGGTTGATACATTAAATCTTGAGGGCCATTTGGGGTAAAGCCATGGACATTGCTAACTTGATATGAAGGATAAGGAATGAAAGAAAATGAATTTTAATCAAATGGGAGATGATACATACTATATAATGGTGATTAGGCATCTAAGCTATTTATACCAATTGATGTTTGTAGTGGAGTCACCATTGGAGTTTGCAAATGTGCCTCTAAAGGTTGATTACATTGAAAGCAACACCATGAACCTTTTAGTGAGATGCATAACATAGTAAATTCCCATCGAGCATGATAGAAACTATTATGATGTGAGATTTCACCTTTGTAGAGGACTTATAAAGGCTCCTCCACTCCTAATCACAATATATGAATAACCCTAGACTATGGGTATCCTATAATAGGTTTGAACTTTTGAAGAAGGTCGAATTCCTTCTGATGAATCACCTAAAACAATTTTTTCATAGGGAAAAGGGTTAGAAAGGGGAAAAGGGATTCTAAGAAGGCTAAAGGGTGATGAAATGAATAAAAATAGGAAGCTTCCATAAGCTTGAACCCACACTAGATCATCACAAGACACTGTTAGCTCACACAACCTCATAGACCAATTGATTTCATAAGTGCTTCATGGACTAGGTTCAGGCAAAACACTAATCCAGACCTACAAACAACTTGAAAACACCTTAAAAGAGTTAAAGAAGGAGGTTAATGGATATGGAATAATATCCTTCACAAGGCCATCATGCACAACTCACTAAACACTAATCCAAGGCAAGAGACAGGTATAAAAAGTCTATTATTGCATCAAGAGGTAGTTCTTACAAATGATTGAGAGGGTTTTGTCTAATCAAGATGAGCATATTTTGAAATGTCTTAGAGAGTCCCCTACTTTTCAAGATCTAAGAGTCCTTTTAAGAGTCCAAAATTAGAGAGAGAGAGATTAAAAATGGGAAAGAATGGGTGATAGGAGAAAGGGAGAGAAAAGAGGGAGCACGAGTACAAAAATCAATAAATGAGGTCCAATCACTTAGAGTCTCTACCACTTTTTTATCCAATTAAGACTAATCCTTCATCAACAAATTATCCTTCATTTAATCCAATAGTCTTCAAGCTCTTCTCATTGGTTGAGAAACATGCACTATAAGACAAGAATCTATTTTGTAGATGATGAGTCATGATCTTGCCATTGGAGAAAATATTTAAAGTCTTTGAAAAATAATTAAATACACCACTATACTCTCCTATCCCCAATCCTTTTTCTTTGATCTTCTACACTATCTTCCACTTAATTTCATTATAAAGACAAAGTCTTCATACCCATGACTTGATAGATCCATGATCATGTCTACTTTTAGTGGATACATGTATTTGCTTATCGAGGATGTACCCATTTTAGAATAAAAGACACTCTTTCATATCTTGTTTATATCTGCACAGACTCCAACTTTAATATATATTTACTATAGATTAAAAACCAATCTCATTTATTGGTTTTCCTAAATTTTTCATGTCAATGAGAACCTTCAAGCTATATAGGATTACTTTGAACTATATTAATTTTAAATAAACCTATGCTACCTCTAAACCCTATGGAAGCTAAGGACTCATTATCTACATAGATATTATTTAAATAGCAATGATCATAGTCATAAAATAATATAGTGACCCCAACAAATGGGCCCTATACGTTCTAATCTTTGAACCAAAGGTTGAGACTATGCTTTAATGGTGATTTAGTTTCATCATTGATAATCCTAACTATATGACTATGTCTTTCTTAATGATTTTTGACTAAAATATAATGGTAACACACCTCTTTAAAACATTTACTTTTCATTTGACCCGAATCATATTCAATTTTTTCTTAAAATCTCTTAACTTTGAATTTTAATATCTACCATTGATCTCGATATGGGTTTCTCATATTGTGTTAATTATTAGATCCATGTCAATCTTTAGGATCCTATAGTCAATCCATCCATTCCTTCACTTGTACCACGTGGTAGCATTACATTCATCCTGAGCTCAATTGACCTTTTGATCTTATGTGCATCATCAATCTTATTTGATATGGTTTAAACATGTACTATTGATTTAATTGGTAGTTACCATGGTCATGACACTTGATAACTACACATTTGTCTTTGAAATTCACTGACTAGTTGACCTTTCACTCTTCGTTGATCTATTTTAGTTTGATGGATCATGCACCATTGATCAACTTAGACCCACTAGCTTTATCAGTCATTACACGTCATTAATAATTTTTTTGACACCTAAGATCTTGCCACTTATTATCAATGCATTCATCCTTTGAAATTTTGAATTCAAATGGATATTTGTCATAGCTTTAACTTGACATACCCGTGCATGTCCCACTCTACTAGTTCATTTTTGAATACTTATATCTTGAGATAAAAAACTCATCAAGATAAAAAGTTTGTAGAGGATGTTTATGAGAATAAAATCATTATGTCCATGCATTCCTTTGGTTCTAGTCAACCTCTTAAGTGCATATATCAAATGTTGCAACTAAGATGATCTATTCCTTCTTGCATGACATGTCATGATGGTCTGGCTCCTTAAAATCACCAAGTTCACACTTTAATCTTAATTAAAGTGTTTCAAAATCTTGTAACCAATAAGTGATATGCATGAAGGCTATTTGATCCTCCTATTGGATTACTTCTCAACTAGGACCCTACTTAGCTTCAAACCACATCCAGTCAAAATTTTCTTATGTGGGCCAAATTTGGTCAACATAACCTATAGTAACAGAGTCAATAATATGGAATTTAGAATCAATGATTAGGTATTGAAATAAAATCTCAAAAACATCAATGCAAAAGAAGAAAATAAAGGAAATTTTAAACCAAATTGGCTTGGACCATACATCATCATAGAAAATCCTAGCCCAAAAGTATATAATCTAAATTCACTTAATGGAAAAGAAGTCAAAAATCTATTGAACATCATACATCTAAGGAGATTCTACATATAAACAATGAACTCTTCATTTTCATTTTAATTATACACACTTCCTCTTCTCTTTTGCTACTTGTACATAGTTTATTCTCATTTGCTTGTACAAGGATTATATTCAAAAAATGCAAAAAAAATATAACATGTCAAAATACAAAAACATTCAAATATTTAAAAATACAAAATTTATAGATTGTATGCATTGCTATGTTTACATTTATACTACTTTCCAAATATTACATATTGCTAGCTATCTTAATATAGTTAGTTTTATCATATATAGATGTTTTACTTATTCTTATCAAGTGCTTATAGATTAAATATAGGAATTATGTCCACTACATTGATTTAGACTTGTTATCATCTACTCACTAGGGTTATAAAAATTGATCTAGGTTTATACATTTGATACATCTTCCCACTCGAGTGTGTCTTATACATAGTTGCTACTACCAAGTTCTATATTTACATACTATACATTCTAGTTTATGCATTGATATATCTTGATAGTGATCATTTATATTCATTTGTCTAATTTTATTGACTATCACTAGTTAGACTCAACATATGTGCATCCTAGCATTTACATAACTTTGTATTACACAGTTATACATGCTTTCATTTCTAGTTTTCCTAGATTATACTTGATTCTATTTTCTATGCTTCTTCCATATTTGAGGGCATTTTAATATGTTATTGCTATTTAGATCTATGCTACTTCTATATTTTTATGCCTTGGACATGTGCCCATATCCCTTGTGTGTGTTTTCCTTTTTCTATATGCATACATTTGAACATGTCTTTTTATGTGGCTCTAAGCCATATTACTTATTGCTTGCATATGTGGACATTTGAACATGTCCTTATATGTATTCATTCTTATATTTAGTTACATGTGTCCATATCCCTTGTATTTTGGCCCTTTGACCTACCTTTTCATACCTCATGTGCTTGTATGTATGCTTTCTTGTATGATTCTACACCATGACACTTGTATTTTCTTGTTAGACACACACACCAATTTTTGATGCCATGAGGGATTTCATGCATCTACCCTTCCTACTAGGGTGCTATGATGGACATCATGCTGCATCCCCATAGGTAATTACTCAAATTTGTTACCATACACAATGATTACATCTATCTAGACATCCTTTTAAAATTTTAGATTACAACATACATTTTACATTACCTACGTATGCTTAGATAATTTTGCATTTTAATGTTATGTTTGTACATTGTATTGGAATATTATGCACATGCTATGGCTAACACATTTTGCAAAGCTACTTATTTTAAGGATAGTTCTTACACATGTTTCATAAATACACTCAAAAGAGGGGGAATTCATAGGGGTTTATTATAAATACCAGGTTTGTACTTTGCTATTTATAGATAAATTTCAGCACATAGGCTCAGTTTTAGAAATTAGACACAGGGCAAACACAAAAAAAAATAGGGACTCAAAAAGTAGTTTAGATTACCTAGATTTTAGACCAAGTAGACATTATCACCCAAATTTGGACACTAGAACCATAGACACTACTATCCAATATAAGGCACTACTATCCAATAGCCCCAACTTTAGGATAGTCTAGATTATCTAGACTAATATACCAAGTACAATACATATTTACATAGATGCAATCATAGGTTTGACAATTATGTTCAAATTTTACTCTGATGCATTCATTTAAGCTTAGATTCATTTTAGTTTTTAAGGTTTAGGGGCATAATGTGAAACATGATCACTCCCACACTCAGTTTATATACATAGATTAAATTATTACATAGTTAATTTAGATTTAGTATACTCAGATACTAGATTGGGGGCCTGTGTGTGACACATAATTTTCATATACTTAGATACACATAGGTTGATTAGATGGAATGGAAAACTCCATGTAATTATCTATACTATATACACTTTCTATCACATTTCATGTTGTCACCAAATTCATGCCTTACTCCATCTGTAGCAGTTGGCATTCCTGAGTGGCCCAAAGCTACCTAATATACCCAAGTGGCTATAGAGCTAACATACACAATTAGATTTACTTAGTTAGATACTTTCAACACTTTGCATAGTTTTTTTAAATATTAATCTAATTAACATGGGTGGGAAATGATGGATTCATGGCCTAATTGAGTTTTTGAGCCACTCACTTGAGAGGGTTAGACACACAATTTTGTCCAAGCTATTCATAGACTAGGATCCACCAAGTAGGGATGGGAAATGATGGAGTCAAAACTAGATTGAGTTTTTCAACCACCCATATGAGGATGGAGTAATCCATCAACTCAATCTAAGCTATTCAATAATATCATCACTATGTACACTCACACACATAGGTTGTCTCTAGGTTTATACATTGGTTTGCCTACCCATCGAGGTGTATTCATTCCTTTCCTCTCTTTAATCATATTTACTCAGTTACTTTATTTAAACATAGTATTTTGATTTTTTATCATCTCTTAAGTAAGGACTAATTTTTTCATGTTTCATTGCAGGTGAATACTTTAGATCATGTTTCACATACATAGACCTAGATTCACATACTTAGATTTAGTTACATGGTCTTTACTTCTAAGGTAAGTCTAGGTACACTTTTTTTTCCTTTATACTAGTCATTTCAATTTAATACATTTCTATCATAAAGAGGGTCACATGTAATCACATAAATATGGTATTTGGATACTAAGAGTGTTTCTTGAGTTAGCTTATTCATATCTTATCCCTAAACCTATCCTAGAGCCTTTGCCACACTTTTTTAGTCATTGTGTAGACCATACACAATTACATTCAACTAAAACATAGTCCTAGGATGGTTTTCTTAGATCCCAACCCAGTTTGTCCAACTGTTTACTAGGTGAACATTAGCACCACACTTAGGACACTACAGCCACATGGTGCTAGTGTCCCTAATTAGGCATTACTTCCTTTGCCTTAGCTCTATTGAACGGGTAATTTTTAAAATTTGTGTCCCTCCTAAGGTTGGCCTAAGCCCATTTTATTAACCACACAAGCTACATATCTCTATAAATATAAGTCTATTTGACCATTATTCACTAGATGGAAAATAGATTCAAAAGCCTATTTAAACAAAAGACAAGTTGAGAAAAATTAAGCTATGTGATCCCTATTCTTCCCTAATTATGCATACTACCATATACAACAGCCCTAAGCCCAGATTTCAATGATTTAAAATATCAAGCACATTCAAGGCATACAAGTCCACTCTCATTCTAGCATTCACTTGTATCTACATCAAACACTAGGTGGGAGAACTACATCAGGTTTGATCCCTATTCAAATATTGGTATGTAGGCAACTCTCTTTATAACGAGGTGTTGAGGATGTCTAGTGTATTCTAATAATGAATGAATAATTATTTATCATGCCATAATTATAAGGAGTATTAGGGTTACCACACTAAATCAGGTTTTTTAGACACAACATAGAGTTCTAGATTTCATGTGTGCAGGAACATGACCTAAAAACATAGGCACAGGTACTCCAAAAATAGGAATAGTCCTAAAAAGAGGACACTAGAGCTAATTTGAGGACATTACAACAAGATGGTGCTACTATCTAGGTGGGGCACTACTATCTAGTAAACAAATAGATCTTAGGACCCTGTTGATGATAATTAGACCTATTTATAACTTAGTTTTCAAAACCCAGATCATCTACGACAGTTATTTTATAGATAAGTTTATATTTAATCCTATTTATTAATATTTTTATAAATTCAAAAGAAGTCAAAATACATAACAAATTAATTCTTAATTATTTCATATTATTTGACTGATTTAGACATCTCAGCCCTTTAATCTAAACATAGGATTTACATAGTTAAACCCTAAAAGGTTAAATCAATAAACATCATTAGGAGACTCTTGATTATTGATATTAAGTAAGAATTCATCCTTAACACTCAATAAGGTAATCAACATGGATTGTTGTGATTTTTATTGAAATATATTTGAAAACTTAGTGGTAACATGTCATTCTAATGGGAAATTTTTAGTCCCAATGACAATGTTCCATATATTTCATGCCATAAATTCTGATTTAATGTGTATTTTTCATATATTATAGTTTAATACATTAATCATTTGAGATTTATCTAATATAAAGCTAGGTAAATCCATTGCTTCCCTTTAAGAATGATAATATAACACTAGATAATGCTTAAAATTGAACACTTTTTTAATGTGAATTTTAACTTTATTTGATAGTAAAGCAAATTATAAGTTTAAAAATGTAATATTTATTCAAGTATATGTTAAATAATGTAATTTTTTTGAAACAAAATACACTAATTTATGTGTCGTAAGTGTCACACACATAACAAATATCCAAACACTATAATAAAAAAAGGTGTGAAAATTATAATAGAAAGCTTAAAAATAAAGAATAAACCACACTAATATGTTCAAAATGTGTCAAAACCTAGGAGACT
Organism: Torreya grandis; assembly: GCA_037957365.1. Taxonomy (NCBI): domain Eukaryota; kingdom Viridiplantae; phylum Streptophyta; class Pinopsida; order Cupressales; family Taxaceae; genus Torreya; species Torreya grandis. Next base: position 1,183,747 of record JARHVA010004983.1, read on the forward strand.
ATTGGTCACATGACTATGATTGACAAAAAAATTACTAGATCAAATGTCGTAAAAGAAAACAACACTAGAGAAGGGTTTACACATGAGAATTTTGGAACGTAAACCAAAAAATAGAATTCAAATTAGATTAAATTCAAAATAAATTTGACCAAGTCAAAAATATATTAAAAGATTCATTTTTATGGGTTTTCAACATAGAACCACCATACTTGTAAGCCTTTAGCAAAAAAATAGTAACCAATTCATCTAGGCTAAAGATTTGGAAAAGTAAATGCACACATACACACACACACACACACACACACACACACACACACACACACACACACACACACACACACACACACACACACACACACACACACACACACACACACACACACACACACACACACACACACACGCGCGCGCGCGCACGCACACACACACACATATGAACCTTATTTTTTTAAATTTTTAATAAAAAATATATAACATGCATTTAATTTTTAAACAATAAAAAAATTAAAGTTTTTTTACTTTTTGGTAAATGGCTATCTCCCAAAGTGGGACCAAGGGGTGTCTTGGATGGAAATATTTGAATTTAAAAATAAATTATTTTTTAAATAATATTTCAAACTATACAAATGAAACTACATACCTGTAGCTAGTTAAGGCATTTCAGGTGGAGACAAGCTCATAGAAAATTGAATAGGTCACTAGATAACTTTAAAATTTTCCAATCCTCCTAATTTTTCCTACTAATGATGAAAGAAACTTAAAAATTGAATTTTTGTTGAGAAATAATTTTTTTAAAGCTTCCCTGGCTATATTATGCCACCCCACATAGAAATAAAAAAATATTGGTGTTTTAGGAATCCTTAAAATCTCTATATATGCTTCCAAAAGGTTTATATACTAGATCCAACCTTTTCCCTGTAATAGCCATGTTATAAAATGACTGAATATAATTATTTTCAGTTTTATTCAAGCACCGAAGCCATACAAATGCACCAAAAGAAGGTTAGAGGATGATTTCCATGCTTGAATTGACTCTTGTTTGATTTGACAAGGATATACAATGACTTTTAATGAAGATTCAATGCATATAAGGTTGAATCAGTTCTCCAAGTTGATCGAAAAAATTATTCTTCATTCCTTTGTGTTGTACAAGGCCAAACTAGGCTTAAAAATAAAAAATTATTTGAAATTGAATATTTATCAATTGATAATATTTTGCTTAATCAAATACAACCCACATAAGCTCTAATACCATGAAAAAAATCATATAAACATATATGATGCACACACATGTAGGATCTAAAGTGAAATTGATATAACAAAGAATAAGAATAATAATCAGATCAATTGTACACATAACATAGAGATGACATTGGAAAAACTTAAAAGATAAAGAATTGAAAATTATGTTGATATATATATATATATATATATATATGAGAAACTTATTAAACCCCAATATACAATGTTTTCCTTCTCACTTATTCTCTGTCAATCTTCACAAAACCTTTCCAAGATATTTTCCATATGCAAATATCACTTTGTTACAATATCACAAAAATACATTTAATTATTAGAATACATTTAAAATAGGGGTAAAATCCTATTTATAATATATGTGAGGGGAGGTGACCATTGTAACCATTAGGTCGAACTATCCTCAAAATGCTTTGAATAATGATAAATAAACAAATATGATTTGTTAGTTATTTATATAAGTTTTTTCAACTTGTTTTAATAAATAATAAATAATTATTATTTAATTCATCTAAAATATACTAAGGGTCTATAATATCACCACTTAGACATTGAATGTTCTAACATTTCAATGCTATAATGATCCACTTGACTACTAACATAATCCCTTGGATTATCAAGTCCTTTATACCAAGGCCTCCTATATTTTTTATGCTTACTACAAATTTCCCAAGCTACAACATGTCTTTTCCTATTTCCCTTCCCATCATACCATAAAAAGTCTTGAATTATTTTATGCCAAAAATTGATAATATGCCATGACATTTATCAATTTTAAGAACAAGCCACTCCCACATCTATTTAAAATAAGGAACAAGAGAAAAGGGTATTCCAAAATATATGAAAAAATGATTTTGGACTTTCCAAATCCAACTAAATTCCACAAGCCAATTTTGGGGGCATTACTTCCAACCAATCATAAAGGATTTATGCATCTTAAATTTAAAATCTAAGGTAAAATAATAGATAGCTAGTCTAGAGTCAACCTATTACAAATTATCTTTCTCTAAATGAGTGAAAAAGTGGTGCCATTGGCAAATAGGACATCAATTATTTCAAACTTATCAGGCAAGGAGAGACCTTTAATGGGGGACCCACCACAACACTTCTTAAAAGATAATGTAATGCTTCAACAATGATAAAAAATAGAGATGGGGCCAGGGGACATCCTTATCTAATGGATCATTATAGATTAAGAGAATCAGTAAGATCAACATCAAATTCAATCACAACTGAAGCATATTTGAAAAGAACATTAACCATTTTGCAAATATGTCTTGTAAATTAAAGGATTTCAACATCATGTTAATGAAAGACCATTCAATTCTATCACTAGATTTTTTAAAGTCACGAAGAATCATACACACATCTTTATTAGAGTCAGGTTCCCATTGAATACCTTACCAACTATAAATTAGGTTATCAAGGATAAATTTTCTCTTTAAAAATCCCATCTTAGTATAAGATACAATTATAGGTAGTAGGGAATAAAGTCTCCTTACAAGAATCTTAGATTTTTTTTTATAAAAAATATTCAACATAGTGATTGGCCTCTAATTTTTAACATATGTTGACCACCTTCTTTAGGAGTATGTTTAAAAACACCATTGTTAATTTCAGCTCTAAGGGATCCAACATTCATAACTTCCTCATAAACTCTAAGGTAATCTTGATCAATCTAGTCCTTATTGGATTTATAAAACTTAGCATGTAAACCATCAACCCTTGGGGATTTATCATATTTGAGAGAGTTAATTATGGACAATATCTCATCTAGGGATATTTCACTACCTAGGGAAGTAATTTATTTGGGAGAAACCTTCTTCAGAATACACCTAATACACAAACTTATGTTTTGTTCAACCTTGTTGTTTGACCCATCATATAGAAAAAGGTTGGAAAAAAAGGAGGAGAAGGATTTCTTAATCTCACCAAGGTCATCAAAGTGCATCCACCCAACAACAATCTTTAATGTTTTTTTTCTTATTATGCTTCACCTTGAATAACCTAAAGAATAACTTAGAACCTTTATCCCCAACCTTGAAATAGTTTAACCTATAGTGAATATGAGAAAACACACACACACACACACACACACACACACACACACACACACACACACACACACACACACACACACACACACACACACACACACACACACACACACACACACACACACACACACACACACACACACACGTATGTATGTATAATTGATTTTTCCTAACTTGGTGTTTAAACAGATTAATATTTTCAAGGAGCCCTACATTATTATGTCTTTGTATAGTGCATACTCAAAAGAGATTATATTTTCATGAACTTCTAAAACATACTTCCTTATTCTCTTGGTGTTGATTTGAATAAAAAATCTCAAAAAAATCTTACTTAAATCCATGCTACTATTCCATTGATCAATTCTCGATGAAGAGTCATAAATAAGTTTACCAATTTTACAAGAAGACATAATGCCATCGCTACACTATATCATATATGTGGGATACATTGATCTTATAAAGGCCTTTCCATTTATCTTTTCTAGGGACCATACCAACATTCAAGGAAATAATAATCTTGATGGGGTGGTGGTTCAAAATGGTCAAGGGGAAAACATTCACCTTATTTCCATTGTCAACCTGATCAACATTAAATAATTCCCACTTCAAATATAATCTATCAAGCCTAGAATAGACACTCCTAGATTGGAATCGATTATTGCACCATGTAAATCAAATACCACTACTATGTTTTTTATTACTAAATAGAGGGTCATACATATTTTGAATATGTTTCAACTTGAACTAGAAGAAGAGTGCATTTTTTTTCCAAGCATGAGACTCACCACTCTGCTTGTATTCCAAATAATATTAAAATCACCTCTTAATATCCAAGGGACACCTCTTAGGTTGGACGTAAAAAAAATTCACAATTGTGATCTATCCTTATAATAATTCAAAGAATATATATTATAGAACCCAAAAATCTACTTATTTTGCTTAATGACAACCCAAACTACTCTATTACAAGGAGAGGAGCCATGTTCCATGACAAAGTCACTCCATTCAAGGTTAATTAGTATTGAAACCCAACCTTTCCTCTATAATAGATGATAGATAAGTGTGATGAATGAGGACACATATGGCTAATAATAGAGTCAAGTCTAGAATCCACTTCCTTAACTTATTAAAGAAATAAAAAAACAATTTTCTCCTTAGAGTTTCCAAACTATCAAACAACTAGTTTACTATCAAGGATTCAAGACCCCTCACATTCCATCTGATAATATTCATAAATAGAAAAAGTGGGTGGGGATTTACTTAATAATTACTGAGGGATTGGATCCTCCTTTATTATGATAAAACCTAGATAAACACTAAGGCACATTATTATCCTTAAATTTATTTTTAGATTCCTCCAACTTGATTTGTGTCCCTAATTTTAGCCTTTTAAAATCCTCACCAAAAGTTTCACCTTGAAAGGAAGATGGACTAGTCTTAGTTTTAAGTTGATTTCCCCCTCCTTTGGACTTCTTATTTAGATATGAGTCATTAGGGTCCAAAGGAGCAAAAGGACATGTCTCATCTAAGGGAACATATTCATCCCTTAGGGAAATAGGCTCTAGAGAAACAAACATGGGAATGATTTCATTAAGTAACACATCCAGCCTAGAAATAGGTAAGGAGATAAGGGTATAGGCCTCAGATCTAGTGGGAGTAACAAAAATGAACACACATTCTTTTGAGGGGTTTCCTTTGAGATAAAAAGGAGCCTCTTCTTGAGTTTCAATCATGTCAACTTGTACTAACTGAGTCTCATGAGATAATAATAAATAAAAAAGATCAAATATCAATATGTCCTCATTATCACCAGATGTTTGAGTTAACTAAAAAAGGAGTAATAATTAAATTGGAAGGTAAAGGAACAAACTTGAGTAGGCAGGAAGCATTATATTCTTTTATAGAGTCTATACAAACTCTCTCTCACTTGAAATACAAGGGGTGTTATGTATCTATTTGTGTCAAGTTTAAAGTAGGGGTTATCTTCAATAATCACATCATTAGTAGACTTAGTCAAGATGACATAATTTTTAATCTCACATGTATGAGGATGACTATTCTGATCTTTATTTATAGTGTATATAGTTATTTTTAAGAGAGGGTAATGTTTTTATATATCAATCCTTGTTATATAGAAAAAATCACTGACACCCCTAACCCATTAATAGAGCATAAATAGGCTTCCTCATTGATCCTAAAAATTAGGATTTTTGAGAAAAATTCCAATGGTTACAAGGAAATCAAGACCTTGGCATGCAGGTGGGCCAGAGATATTATAGTGTCTTTGGAATTTAAAATTATGCTAGTGGTTTAAGGGATTGGGTAAGAAATTTCCATAATTGAATTAGAACATATTAGTCCTTTTAGGAGAAGATTTGAACACTATACCAATATAGTAAATGTTAGGTTTCTATGTATTATCCTTGTACACATATTGACCCACATTCCAAATGGGTTTAATAATAACTCTTAGAACCATAAAAACAACTTCTTAAAACATTCTACAAAAAATGATATAAGTACCCATTATTTTCCCCACATAAAGTTTAACCAATTATCAAAAAAATTCTTGATGGTAGAAAATTCTTCTTTATACACACAAAAAAGCCCAAATTTTTTCAAATGAAATTCCTATAACAACAAGTATTTATCCATATACTTATTTGGACATAAGGTTAGGGTTATTTATAGGTTAGGGCACTTACCAATTTGATCTACTCCTTGCTTGAGTCTACCATTGCTATCTACACCATGCCTATTGAGAACAAACCTTACTCCCTCTAAATTATTAGACGCCTATGATTTTTAAGAGATTTAATGTAAGAGTTTCTTACCCTCACTACCTTTCCCTTCTTCCCTAATAACCAAATATGAAAGAGCACTCTTGTTAGGGCCATATTTACCACTACCATCTCATGTCATGAGTCATAAAGACTATCCTCTCCTTAAAACAACATAATTAATTAAGGCCTCCTCCATAAAAAACCATATATAAATGCAAAAAAATATCCATAATATCAAGGGCATCTATGACACAAAAAATGAGGACAAATAAATAAACATGGGAAATCAAAAGGTGAGACTCAAAATCAAACCAGACAACAAAGAAAAGCCTAAGGGACCATCTACCAAGGAAGAACACAACCACTATAACACCAAGAGAACCAAGGAAAAAAAGGAAAGAAATTAAATAGGGTGGAAAATAGAACCAAGGGAGAAAGAGATGAAGCTTGAAGTGTCATTAATGAAGGATGCATTTTCATCTTCCCATTTGCATAGATCTAAGCTTCTCAAAGAATGCCCATTTTTTGAATTTATTTCAGTAACAAATGTCTTGAGTTAAATTTAACACCACTTCAACTTTAATAGGATAAAATTACATGTTATATCATTCTAATCTAAAATGAATAAAGTGTATTCCAATAAATAAGGAAAAAATGTAGAGTTAAGCTAACACAAAGGGTTAGAATATCATTATTTATGAAAATAATAAAATTCAAAATTAATTATCATGTTTTACACTCTCCCTAAAAATCCATACATGTTAACATGTAATACTTAATTATGTTTGGCCAACAATATTAATTAACTAATGAATAAATAAATATAATTAGGCCTTTTTTTGACTTCAAATTACCCTTAATGTAGCTATAAAAATGGATTTGATGATCGAAAATGATAGTTCTTGACTTGATTTGAAATTATTTAGACTTAGATTATGAGTGATCCTTATGAATAATCTTGAATTTGAGAGGAATAAGGCATTTTTTAAAGGTGCAATAATGTATAAGTAGGGAACTAAGTGGTAGCTAAGTAGGGATAATTAATGATCTTTGATGTGTATTTATAAGATTTTTTTTGATAATTACCTTTAGATGACCTAATGAAATTAAAGGGAATATATAAAAGAATAGTTTTAAATGTGGAAACTAGCCTTTATTTAATGTGAAACATGGCCACTTTAAGTGAACAGGGTTGTGAGAATGTTCTTATTCACCTAGTGAAAACCCATCCTATAAAGTCAGGGATAATTGTCCTTAGATGAAGATAGTCTAAGGATAATATGAAGTAGTTTGATAATTTTAATTGAAAATTTATGTATAAAAATAATATAAAATAAAAGAGTAAATCCCACATATAGATAAATGGATTAAAGGAATGGAAAATAAGACTTGTGTATTTGGGCAAAAGTCATATGGTTTAGAATGTGTTAAAAATTAACATTATCAAGTACCTATGACCAGATTTATGTGTCTACACTAGGAGTATTTGAGGAAGTTAGACACACATGAAGTGATCTATAGATATGAACAAACAATCATACATAGATCTAGTTATAGAAACACAAAATAAATCAATATGATGTCATATAAATTATAATTATGTAAGGCAAGGAGAGAAGTTGAATATATGTGTCAAGGATCATATTAATTAATGTTCACAATAAATGAATTGAGAATTTGAAGATGAACACTTGGGTAGAAGATCCACATGGATTTGATAAAATCATAGGGTTGATAGATAAGATCTAGGTTTATAAATAGGACTACATAGGTACAAAAGAGGACTGTACGAACTACATCCAACTTTGAAAACTTGTGCTTAAATCCTTGAAGATGTTTTGAGAATGAATAAGATAAGGTAGTAATAGGATTTGTCAAGAATATGGTATTGGTTTATAATAAACTAAACTTTCATAATATATAAAACTATACCTTAACTTATTCAAATAAACCTTAATATATATTACTAGTATATGTAATTTAGAGAGATGCTAAACTAAACTCTCTTATTATCTAGGGTAATATAAAGAGGGCCACCCATTTTACAAATAAAAACACCATTTTGTGAGGTTCTCAAATAACATATATTTTTACACTAAATGATATCATTATACTAATTATTTTATTTAATAACAAATAAATTTTTATAGAATGAGATGATCATATAAACATGGCATCATATTTTACCATTCAAAATATCTCTCATAAATATTCTCACCAAAACTTATCTATTGGGAGATTTATAACACATATAAACACACATAGTTATATTATGTCATACAATAATAATCTTAATAAAAGAGTTGTTGAATGTTTCTAATAGTATCACTAAAGGAGATGTAATAAATCGTAATTGTTTGATTGTTGCCACTATTGCCTTGGAAGTGAAATTAGTGATATGAGATATGGAAATAATTTTCTTAGGATTCTATAAGTTTATCATATAGAGTAGGGTGATCATACATATGCGTATTTGGTAAATTTCATTTGTTAAAACAATATGTATTTAAACATATATGGAAAAGTATGCATATGAATAAAATGTGTATGAAAAGTATTATATGTAAAAATATGCCAAATTCAATGTTTCTAAAGTGTATAATACCAAACTTAGGTTTACTGAAGCCATATTTTAATATAGTATTGAAATTTCTAGATTAAGATGATAAAATAAAAAAATTAGGACTTGTGATTAACCACACTTGATGTTGATAGGTATTTCCCAAATGTGAAACTTGCTCCACACAAAACCTATAATGAAACATGTATATATCAATTCCCCTGCATGATATAAAATTTAAAATAAATTAGATCATTGAATTATTTAAAATTTAATAGTAAAGGAATGAATACACTTGAGGGTATGTTAACCAAGCTGACACTTCTTGAACTCATTTGGAGAATGTTGGTGTAGGGTTTTTTTCATTTGTGGTTTTACCTATACAACCTAATTAACTTATTTAGATTAATAATAGGCCATTAAGGGAAATATACTTTAAGTCATTTTATATAATGAGTTGAGTTAATTATGTTTTTGGATGACCTAATTATTCACTATATAATGTACCTTACTATGTAATTTTTGGATAATGAATGTTAAGGCAAATTTTTGTTGTGAAGACAAGCCTCTTCCTCTTGTCATTTTTTTATTTAAATTTCACTACACTATACAGATTTAGCCTCATGCATTTAACCCTATCTAGTAGACCCTCATTATGGCCCACTCTGACATGGTATCAAAGCTACACTAGTAGATAAATACATTGATTCTATTGAGAGATCTTACATTTTTGTTGGTTCAAACTTTTCATTGATTTCAATTTTATAAGGTTTGGTGGGGTTTCTCATAAATCCTTGAAAATATGCATACCCAAAGTCTCTAAGTTAAAAAAAGATAGTTTATTTAGGTTCAAAAGGTGGAAAAATTCTAGGAATGATTATAAGCATGACCTAGTTTGATGATAGATCATTTTAAACCATTTTTGAAGGGTTTCAAGGCTATTTTTGAAATCTATAAAAAACCATACATTTAGTGACTTTGGAGGAAAAATTAGTTATAGTTTTTTCTAGGTTTGTTAAGAAATGAAGTGGGCCTCTTTAAAATTTTGGATAAGTTGCTATAAATCCACTTTTTTGGAGGTTTTCTAGTTTAGCAAGATTTTAACCCCTCACAGGTAATTTTGATAGTTATCAAACTTTTTTTGTCAAAAAAATAAGCCCTATCAAATATTTTTACCTCAATGGTTATTTTAGTGGCTACATGCACACCTATCAGATTATGATTCTTGTAAAAACACTTATTAGGATCCAAACCCTATATTTACACCTATTGAGTTTTAATCCCTACATTTTCACCTATCAAGTTTTGATGCCTACTCAAACAACCATTAGATTCAGATGCTTTAAACAACCATAAATTTCAAACACCTATTCAAACACTTATTTTGTTTTAATGCTTGCTCTTGCAACTAAAGGTTTATGAATCCTACCTAGACAACCCTAAATTATAAACCCTATAAAATCACCTATCAGGATCTACCACTTGCAAAAGTAGACCACTAGTTCTACCCATCTTTTCCACATGCAAAGTGATGCCTTAAAGACCATCAAATGTAAGATAGTGGAGAGTGACATTATTTATTTTCAAAATGGATCCATTTTTGGGATGATGTCACTCTCTCATAAATCACATCAATTAAAGTGAGAGGGAGGGGGAATACCCAAAATAGGTCTTAGACCCTAGTTATATGGGAGTTAAGCCTATAATTACTTTTAGCCCAAAAATGACTTAAATAGTACTCTAAAAAGGAAATAAGTTTTTTATGTTGAAGTTGATTCCAAAAATATTTGAAAAACTTGTATACACCCAAAAGTTTCAAATTTTGTAAAGTGGAGATTGTCCTTGCCATCCAGAACTTCAAATGTGCATAACTTTCAATGTGCTACTTCTTTTTAGGTGCTAGTTTTTTTGTAAGTGTGAGTTTTTTGAGCTCTATGCATTGGTAATATTATTTTGCCTTATAAATTTAAAACTATATAAATTTAAGGGGTCATATATTCCTTATCTTTAGCACACATAGTTTAACACATATTTTCTTTCTACACCATAGATCTAAGTTTTGTTTTGATTTTTACACCATTCAACTATCACAAGTGGCTATTAAAAGTGAAAATCCTTTTAAAGAGCAAAGGATTACAACAAATCATGATGGGTACATAAAAATAACTAACACCTAAAGTAGAGAAGGTGAAGTGATACAATATAATTGATAAAGCCTATGGTATTCTATGTTTGTCTGTCTCCCAGCCTACTCTTTCATATTGAATTTATTACTGCTCCTAATGAAGTCTAAAACCTATTTCAAAAACTCTTTAGGAATCTAGACATAATGAGGGGTCCTAAACTAGAGAATGATCTAATCAGTTTGAGCCTAGGTGATTTTGATATAGTATAAGACTTATTTACAAATTTCAAAATATTTAGGTTATAGTTGAAGTTATGTGAAATTAATAAAAAGGATGATCAATTGATTCTTTCCATCCTTACCAAGTTGAGATCTGACTATTATATCTCTATTTCTACCTTCCATGCCACCAAGCATGTCATTGAAGATACATGGACCATGCCATCCTTGGATGATTTTACTAAATACTTGACTTAGAAGTAAGATAACCCCATTCAAATGGGTACACTAAAGTCATCTAATTCACATACATTAATTGTGAGACATTACAAATAAAAGGTTTCTAGTTCTAAGGAGAATAGAATAAAAAGGACATAGAGAAAATAAAGGGTCAAAAATATGATGCTAAGTCAAAATCATCAAAATAGTCCTCTTTAGAGGGGAAACCCAAGAAAGAGTGACTCACATGTGGCTATTGAAAGAAATCTAGGCACAATGAATCTAAATAAATGAATAATTAGATTGACCAATTAACAAAGATGCTTGAGAAGTATAACATTAGTGTCCTTGAGTTTTTCAATCAAATTTCATTAGTGCAGGAGTATTCTATAGCCAAATATAATAAGAATATAAAATATAATGGAAAGGAACTTATTGAATTCGCATCTTAGACTTACACATGGGTAATTGAATCTAGTGCATCACACCACATAGATTCATCACATGACATGTTATCATCCTTAGAGCCTTGTTCTATGCCTTCCATCTTGTTGGGTAATGATAATTACCCATAAACTAGTGGGAGAGGATATATTGAAGTGAATTATGGGAAATTTAATGATATTCTATGTTTTCTTTCTTTATCCACCAATCTCATATCTGTATATTAGATCACTCACATCAATTTGGGAAAAAATTTGAGTTCACACCTAATTTAGTGGTTATAAAGGAATAAGACAATGAATATATTATTACATTTGGGAAAGCAAATCATTAGTCTAGATTATATACTTTCTCACATTTTACTCCTGATAAACCCTCTACTACACCACTCACTCATTAAAATAGGTTGAGTAAAATATGGCATGAGTAATTCAACTATCTCAATTATCACTACCTAGAGCAACTAAATTATCAAGACATTGTTTTAGGGTTGCCACAAGTCAAGTTTTCTAATATATTTCTCTAGGGTTGCATACTTTGTAAGCATTCTGAGGATAAGTATGGAAAGGGTAAATCACAGAGAGCTAAATAAAAATTGGAAATTGTCCATAATGATATTGCTATTCCATTTCTAAATCCTTTATTCAATAGGACAAAGTACATGCTTACTTTCATTAATCAATTTTTTAGGTAACTTGGGTGTATTTTATTAAGCACAAATAAGAGGTAAAGCCACAAAGATTTTTCACATTGACAATGGTGGTCAGTATGTCAGTAACCATTTTGATAACTTATTTACATCAGAGGGGATTGAACTATAGCATTAAGTTCTTTATAGTGCTTAATATAATGGTGTTTCAGAGAATAAGAATAGGCCCTTGAAATAAATGGCCAACCATTACGGATAATGTTTACATGGGATATTTATCAGGATGGTAAAAAGTAAATAGTAAAGTTAATATTTACCTTAAGGTAAATAAGTAATAGTTTGTTAGTAATTAGTAAGTTATTATAACTATATGGTTAATATGGTACATATTTAAAATATTATATTGTTGATATATTGTTACATGTTATAAAAATATATCATATTTAGGTGTGTGCTTAGGATTTGAGTATAAGAGATTTTAGGAGAGAAGTTATAGGAAATACATTTCCTATAAATATGTGACATGTCCCACATGAATTAATTAGAGATAATAACATAATATATTTTTATTTAAATAATATACTATGTTTGGCTCTCTCCATTATTTTTTTCATGAGTTGATTCATTGTATAAGCTCTTCTAATTTATATTAGTGGTGTTAGAGTGGAAGGTTCCTCTTATGGATCAATGATTTGTTGGTAGGGGCAGCTGGAGTATTTGTCATCACCCCATCTAATTTAATTTCTCTTCCTTGAGTTCACTATGTCATATAGGAATTATATATTTATTTATCAAAGGAAGAGTGGAAAGGTCTTTAAGTATTCACTTCACTTATAGTTTCTGGCCTATTGTGCATTGGAATTGAGGTGCATAGTCTCACAAAGATTATATTTATAATCTATTATAATGGTTACATGCATAGGCTTGAAAATTGAATAAAATTAGCATCATTATTTATTGATGAATGAAATAAATAGCATTCTATATTTCTTGATGTTTGATCATTGAATCTTGTATCTAGTGAATTTGTACTCACCATGCAAAGTGCATTCTTCTAGCATGGCTAAGGGTCTATGTTCTTTGTATTCTGATCATCACATCATTCATAAAGTCTCCCTATTGTCAACCTCAAGTGTATGTATTTTCTATTGCCTCATGTGTAATACAAAATACTACATAATATTCATTAGATCTATTGTAATATCCAAAATATATTGGAGGATTACTTTGGCAACATTTGCTAGCATTGACTCTATGTCAAAGAACTAGCATCAATTTTTATTCCTTTAATGATTTGCATGTTATATGCATGTTTTTGAGCTAACTAATAACTCCCCAGCTATTTTGTGCATGTAGTCCATATGATGAGCTACTAAGTATTCACATGGTTTTTTAATACTACATTTTTTTGACTAATGGCTTTGTTTATTAAGTTAAAGTTAGTATTTAAGTTATGATATGTGTCAGTCAATTTTGTTTGTTTTTAGTGGTCTTTATTTTAATTTGCTTAGATTTATTAAGTTATTGATGTCAGTTAGTTCTAGATTTGAATATATTGGTCCACATCATAAGTCATTTTAAACTTTACATCGGTTAAGATCTCTATGTTGTTTAGTAAGCCTTTAGAGGTAAACATTAAATTTTTTTTCCATACCTTATTAAAAGTCAATAGTTAAAAGGTTTAGATTTAACTTTGGTAAAGTCAAACATATTTATATTTTCAATATAAAGAGTCAAATCATATTAATTGAGTCTTAGTTTAAAGTGTCTTTATCTATTTTCAATTAGTTTAGTTAAGTAAGTTTACATAATCAATTAAATCTTTTATTGTTGTGTAAAGTTTGTATTAAAAGTCATTTATGTCAATAGTCTTTGTTATTGTCAAATTCAAGAGTGACATGGTTAGTCAAACCATAACATTATTTTCAAGTCATTTAAAACACACACGTGTCTTATATAAAGTCATTGCCAAAAAGATATAAAGTCATAAAAAGTTGAAGTCGTCAAAGTTATTGTCAAAAATTATAAAATAAAAAAAATTTCCTTACAGATGCATTTTTGCTTGTACATGACATCTAAAAAATGAGGGGGTATGGAGGCAACCAATAAAGAACCTACTAGAATCATCATAGTTTCTCATCAACATATCACCTGAGTAAGTAGTATCCATTACTAGAGGTTGGAGGCTACATGAAAGAAGGAGGTCTTTCAATGACCTCTCGTTAGTCACCAATGACAAGGCTACATCAATATTTTGGTGACTTTTTGTGGTGTGTATTTAATTTCAACACGGTTTGGATTTCAATTTTTTTAGTGTGTTTGTTTTTTTGGAAATGTTCACATTTTGGGAGGGGAATATAGAGAAATGTTTCACTTTCCATTCAAAACCAAATTGACTAAAGCTAAGGAACACTAGCAGTGGTAGTGGTAGTCTTCTTTACTATGTGATATTGAGTGGCATGATCATACATAATTTCTATAAGTAAGAAGTTAATTTATTACAATTTTAAATGTGACATTCAGTGTGTGTGTTATTTAGTTTCAGTTTGGTGTGTAGAAGATGTAAAGAAAATCTTGATGTTTTAACTCTTAGTAGAAAACATTGTAGAGTGTCTCTAAGTTTATTGTAACACTCATAGATTTGGAAAGTGTTGATGGTCAATCTAGAAAACCACAAATGTAAAAAGGTAGATAAAATTTTACTGTTGTAGTGGTCCTCTAACTACCTTCCTTCTTTATGAAGATGATCCACTAGTAAAATGCTGAGTGCATTATTTTCATAGAGTAAATGCGAGATGCGTTCCTTCGCATAATTGTGGTCATGTGCAACAAGATAATTAGCCAGTTGGAACTTTACATGCCTTTATTTGATATAGATTATGAGGCAAGCCCACACATCGTGTTATAGTAGAAAAAGGAGTTATGTTGTACCATGTCAACATTAGGGGGTGAATGTTACAGATATTGTTTACATAGGATATTTACCAGGATGATAAAAAGTAAATAGTAAAGTTAATATCTACCAAGAGGTAAATAAGTAACAATTTTTTAGTAATTAGTAAGTTGATATAACCATATGGTTAATACAATAAGTATGTTAGAATATTATATTTTTGATATATTTGTACATGTTATAACAATATATCATATTTAGGTGTGTGCTTAGGATTCATGTATGAGAGATTTTAGGAGAGAAGTTATAGGAAATAACTTCCTATAAATATGTAACATGTATTAAATAAATTAATTAGAGAGAATAACATAATATATTTGTATTAAAATAATACACTTTGTTTGGATCTCTCCATTATTATTTTTCATGAGTTGATTCATTGTATAAGATTCTCCAATTTCTATCATGCTACACTCCATGTCTCTTGCACATCAGTATTGGGCTGAGGCCATCAATTATGCTTGTTAAATCTAAAACCAAATTCCTCATAAATCATTGAAGGGAGTTACTTATTTTTAAGCTTGGAATGATAAAAACCCATATTGAATCACTTATGAGTGTTTATATCTCCTACTATGGTCTAAATTCCCAAGAAGAAATGTAAGGAAATGGAACCTTAGAGTTAGTCTTGCATCTTTGTTGGATATCCTTAGGGTGTTATGGGATACATGATTATCCATCCCACCACTCATGAGTTATTCATTGAAAATATTATTCATTTTTTAGAGGGTCCTTTAGAATCCATGCACAACACCTAGCCCCCTTCATTGGATGCACTGGGAGTTGATGATAATTATAATGTTTAAAATCCAACTAATCATCCTTCTAATGATCTAGATTATTATTATAGTTCTAATGATTAGATTAGTGATGAGGATTCACCTCCTCCTTATCCCAAAATATATTTATAGGATGAGGAATCTCCTTCTAACTCTTTAAACACTATGGGCTAGATAAACACTGCAAAGTGATGGCATTATAATGGGTTGGGGATTCATCAGATAATTGGTGAACCCATTCACAATTTGAAGATGACCCATATGATTTTATTGCATCTAATTCCAATCCATAGTAATTTTAAGAGGCATCAAACACTCTTGAGTGAGATACTACTATGGAAGAGGAGTATAGTTCCTTAAAAAGGAACACCACTTTGAATTTAGTCCCTCTTCATAAGAGAAGAAAACTTGTTTGATTTAGGTGGATATACTAAACATAATTTGAAACATATGGGTCCATACACAATTTCAAAGCACATTTGGTAACAAAGGGTTTTTCTCAGGAACTTGAAATTGACCGTAATAAGGCATTCACCCCAGTTGCTAAAATGAACTCAATCTAAGTCGATCTTCCCATTGATGTAACACATTGCTAGGATGTTTATAAAATGGATCTAAAGAGTGCCTTTCTTCATAGTGACCTTAAAGAGGAAATATACATAGATTAATCAAAAATATTTGTGGAAGATTACCCCTTAGTTTAAAAAATTTGAAAATCTATCTATGGACTCAAACAAGCTCTTCAAAATTTATATGCTAAGATAAACTCTTTTATTCTTTTAGTTGGGTTCACAAGATGCCATTCTAATCCAAATGTCTATATTTTACAATATGATGATTCAGTATTGATTTTGGTTATTTATGTGACTGACCTATTGATCATAGGGAGCTCTTCATCCACCATCATAATAGTGAAAAGTGTTTTGTTTGATAGGTTCTCAATGACTAACTTCAACTTATTGCACTACTTCTTTGGGATTGAAATCTCTCAGGCTAACTCCAGGATCACTATTGTATAATCCAAGTATTCTCTTGATTTTATTGCATGGTTTAACATGGTTGAATGTAATCTAACTCTAAATATTTTTATATCTAGTGTGAAGCTTAAGGCTGATTGTCCATCTCTTTTGGTTGATGCTACCTCATATTGCCAAATTATTAATAGTCTCATGTACCTTAGACACACTAGACATGATATTTCATATATAGTACGCATGGTCTCTAAATTTATGCAAGAACCATATGAGTTACATTAGAAAGTTACGCTAAGTATATTATTTACTACATTTAGGGTACTCATATTTTTGGGTTTCACTATGGAGTAGGCATTGACATTAACTTGATTGGTTATATAGATTCATATTGGGCTGGTGTTATTCAATATCATAAGTCTACTCAAGGCTATAGTTTCTCCCTTAGTTCATGTCTAATTAGTTGGTCCAGTAAGAAGTAAAATATTATTGCTTTAACTTCTATAGAGGTAGAATACATAGGAGATGTTAATGCTACCACTAAGGTAATTTAGATTTATGGGATTTTCACTAAGTTTGGCATTTAATTTTGATGACTAATAATCATCTTCTATGATTACCAAAGGACAATCTATATTTTTAGGAATCTAGTCCTCCATCAATGGACCAGGCATATCAAGATTCACATGCATTTAGTTTGAGAGATAATTTATGCATAAGTTATTGATCTCTGATACATATACACAATGGAGTAAATTGTTGATATATTCAATGAACCCTTCACTGAGAGTAAGTATTTCCATTTGTGAGCTCTTTTTGGGATTCAAGTATATCCATATTCTTCCTCATCTATGGGATCATATCTATGTACTTGGGTACTATTATGCCTATTTTTCACACCCCTACATTTTTTTTGAAATCTATACTTTTATGCCATAAGTGATGACCTAGTCATGACATCTAAAATTGTAATTGGGGACCTTAAGCCAATTAGTGTTATTCATGAATATTCATGATTTTAATTTAATAATTTGATAATTATCATATTTATGAATTCATGTTTACATTATAATGGTTTTGAAAAGAATTTTTGGACCAATGAATAAAATTAACATATTTATATGATCAAATCATTACTTCATTTTTAGTTATAGATAAATTGACAGTCAAATTATAGCATTTCAAAAATTAGTGTTCTCAATTTAAAAAAGATATTTTTTCTTAATGTTATATTAGAATTAAACATATTATATAATTTACCATGATGGTTTTTAGTTATCGTCATTCGAAAATCTAATTATAAAGTATAAATATTGGCCTTATAAATGAGGTCTATCATAAGTGGAATTTGATTTAAACCTAAGTTATTATGAATATAAGGATTATCTTATAATCCTAAGTAATTTAAGTTTTAAATCTAAAAGTTATCCTATTCTAGTGTTCAATATAAAGTGATGAACCCAACAAAAAATTTAACATGGACATGGGTCATTATTTTATTTTGATAAGCTTTTAGAAAATAAATTATGTCTTGATTTTGGTAATTTGAGCCTCTAAATGGCCATGGTGATTTCAAAAGGAAATTTAAATGAAGTTTATTGTGAGGCACATAGGTTAATATGGTTGGCAAGTTGGTTTGCAAAGATGAGTTGGTAAATGTTATGGCACACTTAATTGGCAAGGTGAATTAATGTGGGGCATATTCGAAGAGGCTTTGAGATCATGCTAAGATTTTTGGTAGTTTGAGAATTCAATTCAAGGCATAGTAAAAGGTTTAGTAATTAATATGGTGATTGATAAGTTTGATGAAATTACTAATTAAGTTGGTAGAATGTAAATATTAATGTTGATTTTGATGGGCCAATGAGAATTATGAATGTATTCATGACAATTACATTGGGGAATGGTGTTTAAAAATAACTTTATTTTCATTATTTTGTACATTTTTGGAATCTTGTTTATGGAAGCTTCACTCTATCAATTTGGATTTTGAAATTATGGATGAGATTTTGAATAGAAAACTTACAGAAAAGCACATCTAGGTATATCATGAATAATCTTAATGAGTTTTGGGAAATATTTATGAGATTTTTTCAAACAATTTTTTAGTTGCATAGAAAGAAATGGCTTCTGGTTTGCATGCTAATAATTTTTTCTTTAAGTTCTATGCATGAAACTTTTGAGAGGTTGTATGATGATTTTTGCTTAGTTATATCACTTCTTTACTTGGATATTAAAGAAAATGGGCATTAGTTTTGATGAAGCTATTTATCTGAGGTTGATGAAGCTTGGACATGTTTATTTTTTTGGGTTTGAACATAGTTATTTAGAAAACATTGATATTTTTGAACATGCATACTGGTTTGGTTTCTGTGAATATCTATTCATTAATATATTTAGATTTATGTTTCGAATATATTTATGGTTTTAGAGGGTTCATTGAGACTTTGGGTTTTGTAAAATGAACTTTGTATGTTTATTGTTTCCATGAATATTTGGTCTGTCATAAATAAGTGATAAAAAGGGATTTTGTTAAAGCATGCAAATATATTTTTTCAATCATAGATTTCTATAGTTTCAGATATTCACAGTGTTTGAAGGAAAGATCTTGAATGGTTCAATGTATTTCTGGTCTACCATGAAGAAATTATTTTTCAAACTTTTTAATATATACATATTGGGTTTTATTTTGAAGTTAGATATTGAAATGATTGATAATTTTTGAGAAGCTGAGATAATTTTTTTTGGTTTTGACATAATGATTTGAAATAAATATAATTATTCTTGAAGACTTTTTATGTGAAAGGTTTCTATGGATTTTCTTTATAAGAATGCATGTAAATTACAATCCTAGGAATTATACACATGTTGTATATGTTTAAGATGATAATTGGACAATAATAATAATGAGAACATAATGAATTTTTTTTTTGGGCAAATGTATTTGAAGATAAAATCAAGAAGAATCTATTTTTTTTTGGTTTATTTATGATGTTAAATCATGATAGTAAGTAGGAGATAAATAATGGATTTATATTTGATTTTGGAAATTTATTGATTTTCCTTTTGCTATATAAAATCTGCAAAATGATCACCTACAAAATTTTTGATGGTGTTAAATTTTAAGGCTAAATGACCATCATCACAAACCAGAAATTATGCAATTTGATGGTCATGTGAACATCAAATTTAAGATGGCTAGAAAACACATTAAAACTATTTTATGGAGGGTTTTGGTTTATTTTTGACATGATACAATCAAAACATTTTTATTATCAAGGTATTTCACAAAATAATTTATTTTTGGAAGCATGGTATTGCACATGGAATAAAGAGCATTGAAATAAAGTTTTGGAGATTTGATATATTTTTTAATAGTAGATTGATTATATACATAATAGATATTCTATTAATTAAATTAAAATGCAAAATGTAATTAATGTAAGGTGAATTTCATTTAATATGATACGTTACTTGATTATTTATCGATTAATTGATATTCTAAATATTCCTAATTAATTAAAAGAGGTCCCCACCCATTAGGAATGCCTAGTCTAAATTCTAATATTTGATCTATTAAGACTTTTAAAAGTCTTAAATAATTTTTAATTTGTGACTGCCAAATTAATTAACTTTTAAATCCAATTAATAAAGTTGATAAATAACTAACTAAAGTTAATTATAACTTTTTTTTCAACCAACTTTGGAGGTTTAAAAAGATATCAAAGATTCATTTGAAAGGAGAGAAATAACACATGTATTGAAGACTTATACATTGTAAAGTCAATCATTTATCTCTCTTTTCTATGCAATTTATCTAAGATAGCATGAATTTTACAGATAGATTGACCGTACTTTCTATGATGGTTGAGTATACTACTTAGAAAATGCAGGTATATTCAGTTTTATATTGTCCTTTATAACTGATTATCTAAAGATTTTCAAGTTTAATATCTTTTGATGATTTTAGCTTGTAGTCTTATGCATAGAATCTAAGTATTCAACCTGAATAATGATGAAAACATCACTATTTATGACATATTGATCTAATTGATTATAAAAGTTATCTATGGAAATTTTTTCGTATGAAGGATGTTTGTTTCTCAAATAAAATTATTTGATTTACTAAGATGACTCTTGTTTATTAAGACTCACAATTTTTTTGTTTTATAATGCATTTTATTTATTTGAGTTTGATTTTTAGTTTCGTTTTCATTAACATTAGTTTTTTTTATAGTTTTTGTATTATTCAGATTTCTTTCTTTAGTTTGTGTTAGTATTACTTTTTGTTAATTTTAGTTTAGATTAGATTTCTTAATTAGTTGTTAGTTAAGTTTCTTAGTTGTTATTATTATTTGTCATTATCTCTTTAGGATTATTGAGTTATGTTTATTTTCTTTACTTATTAAAGATTTGTTTATAAATTGATTTATTATCTTGTCTTCAATTGATCTTTCATGTTTCCTTTGTTTATTATTTTTTATGGTTATTTATGAGCATGGACATAAGTTATACTTTTCCACAATCTAATTTTTTAGTCCTTCAAGAGATTGTCTAATTCATAGACTTTGTTCTATAAAATAGGATAGATTATAATTTATATCAGATACAAGATTGAGTTATATACTATAGAAATAATGATTAACTTCTTAGATTAAAACATTATTTATGAGTAATTCTTCTTGACATAGTTGATTTTCATGTTGGATTTGATCAACTTAATAAATGTTGGTAATCTTGATTTATATTTATTATTGAACATACTAATCCCTAAAAATTTAAAATCCCCTTTTGCACACTTCAAGATTGATTTTCATCCATAAAGTCTCTTATTATTAAACTGGTTTGATTCCATCTTGACATTTATAATCAACAAATAGATTGATTAATTGGCATGACATTTTTCATTGTCAACAAATTTGGTGACTCCACTGGGGAGTTTAAATCAAGTGTCTTTCTTTATCCATTATTGTCTTAAATGATTCATATTACCATAATTGGTCACCAATTTTCATTTCATAGTTATCATAAATGGTTGCCTAGATTTTGATTCTAGCTTCATGACTATTTCTTGTTTAGTTATGGAAAATATAGATGAGCTCACTTTAGAATGGATTTACATCAAATACTTAATTGAAAATTAGGTAGATCAAAGTCTAGTATCTTGGTTCATGCTTTATTTGAAAGAAGAATATTTCACAGGAGAATATTTTTTGAGTTTTATTTTAAAATTAAATGAAATTCCTATTCCTTTTTTACCAAGTGGTGATATTTTATTTCTATGTTAGAAGAATAATTTACTTGATAATTATATTTAGATTATTCATAAAAGTGGTATTGTTGACTTTAGCTCAATCTTGAAATTTTTTCATATTTGAAGATAAAATCAAGATTTCTATAAACTTTGCTCGCTCAATCATTATATGTTCAAATGCAAAAATTCTCTACGTTAATATTA
Source organism: Torreya grandis (assembly GCA_037957365.1). NCBI lineage: Eukaryota > Viridiplantae > Streptophyta > Pinopsida > Cupressales > Taxaceae > Torreya > Torreya grandis. The sequence goes on from JARHVA010004983.1 coordinate 1,206,221, forward strand.
CATTTTAAATATGAATTTCCTAAACTATTTTCTATATTTTTTTTCTTTGATAAAATCATGATATGGCATATTGAAAATACCTCTCAAGAATTAGATTGCAATATAGATATTTCATTTGAATGTTTTGATTTAGATTTTTCATTAGATTCAAAATTAGAGCAATTTAATTCATTCAAACAATATAATCAATAATCTGATAACATATTTTCTCTCAATTCTAATTTATTTTCTAGTAATGACTCTTTTTCAAATAAAACTACTCCTGATTCTCTTTCAAACATCTAATGAAGAAGATAACGATGTTTTGAAAAATTCTAAACTAGAAACTCTTGACTTAGATTCAGAAATGTCTTTAGATTTTGAATCTGATTACTTTCCTAATAAAAATTATTCATATACTTATGATTTTATTACTATATATATCAATATCAAATCTAATGTGAATCCTTCTAATAAATATCCTATCACTTTTGATTTAAAAGATCATGCTAATAATGAAAATTATGATTTCTTTGATGTTGGATTTAGTGCTATAACAACAGAAAAATATGTTCATGATGTTGCATACATAGAGATAAGCAATCAATTGATTGAATTTGAGTATGAAAATTTTGATTTTTTAGATTATTTAGGTCATTAACAAGTGAGTATGATATTTCTCATAAGGTTTCTTCTACAGATTTTAAATTAGGAGACTTGTTTAATAACATTGACTATGAATGTTTCAAAATTTATGACCTTTTAGAGTTTGAAATAATAGATCCCACTAAATATGTTAAATATAGAGACATTTAAAATTATTTAAAGACACCTAAATAGTCAAGTCAATTTATTGATCAAGATTTCTTAAATTCTAACTTCAAAAATATTCATCTCACTCCAAATTAGATAAATAAGCTTTCATATACAATACAAAACCAAGAAATGGATAAAAACATGTATAGTCATGATTTAATTTTGTTTATTCAAGATTATTTTATGTGTTTATTATGCTCTCTTGCTGATTTTAAATTATATAGCTTGACTTATCATGAATATTTGCATGTTAAAAATAACGCCTTACATTATAGTTATATTGAAGGAGATCTTTTATCATTTATTGTTATACCTCTTTCATTTATTAAGTTTTATTTATTTGCTTTTATTAGATTTTAGTTATGGTTCATCCTTCATTTTGTCTCACAATAGATTATTTTTGATCTTCATTAATGATTTATTTATTTTTGTTTGTAAATATTTTGTCATTTTTGGTTTGATGTTTTTGTTTACTTTTTCCCTTTTGGTTTCTGTTCTTTTCTTTTCTTATTGTTTATTTGATTTCTATTGTTACTTCTTTTTACTTTTGAAGATATCAACAAGTATTTCAAGTGGATGAAGTTTTCATGTTATGATGGATAATGCAAAGATGATAAAATTTGATTATAAATGTCAATTATTTTTAGATATTATTCTTTATAAACTCAGTTTTCTTTATAGATGAGTAATATATGTTGAATTATAACTAGTCATCAAAGTTATACTTTATTTTCAGATGTTTTATTTGAGGCATTTGCATTTATGTGTGCATCTAACCCTAACTTCTCTATTATATCATTCCATTTCTTTGTACCATGCTAACTGAACATATCATCCCTTGTTGAAATTTATTAAAAGAGGTTTGTACATAACTACTTGAGAAATGATTTACCTGGAACACATTCTCAAGTTAATGTTCTTATAATAGGCAATTTGAGTGCTACCCAATTTCATATTTGAAACTATCTAGCAAGGTTGCTAGTGTTATGTCTATTTTTCACATCCCTACATTTTTTAAAAATCTATACTTTTTTTATCATAAGTGATTACCTAGTCAAGACATCTAAAACTATAATTAGAGACCCTAAATAAATTAATGTTAATTATAAATATTCATGATTTCAATTTAATAATTTAGTAATTATCATATTTATGAATTCATGTTTACATTATAATGGTTTCAAAAAACATTTGTAGACCAATGAATAAAATTGGCATATTTATATGATCAAATCAATCCTTTATTTTTAGTTACAGATAGATCGACAATAAAATTATAGCATTTTAAAAATTAGTGTTCTCAATTTGAAAAAGATAATTCTTATTAATGTTCTATCAGAATTGAATACATTATATAATTTACCATGATGGTTTTCAATTATCTTCATTTGAAAATTTAATTACAAAGTATAAATATTGGCATTATAAATGAGATTTGTCATAAGTGGAATTTTATTTAAAACTAACTTATTATGAATATAAGGATTGTCAAATAATCCTAATGAATCTAAGTTTTAAATCTAAAAATTATCCTATTCTAGTGTTCAATTTAAAGTGATGGACTCAAAAAAAACTTTAACATAGACATGGGTCATTATTTTATTTCGAGGAGCTTTTGAAAAATAAATTATGTCTTGATTTTGGTAATTCAAAGCCTTTAAATGGCCATTGAAATTTTGAAAGGAAATTTGAATGAAGTTTATTATGAGGCACATAGGTTAATATGATTGGCAAGTTGGTCAAAAAAGATGAGTTGGAAAATGTCATGGCATGCTTAGTTAGTAAGATGAATTAATGTGGAGCATATTAAAAGAAGCTTTGAGATCATGCTAATATTTTTGGTGATTTGAGAATTCAATGCAAGGTGTACATGCCTCAAATTCTGGATAATGGTAAAAGGTTTAGTAAGTAATTTGGTGATTGCTAAGTTTGATGAAATTACTAATTTAGTTGGTGAAATGCTAAATATTAATGTAAAATTTAATGGGTCAATGAGAATTATGCACGTATACATGGTAGTTATGTTAGGGAATGGTGTTTATAAATAACTTTATTTTCATTGTTATGGTCATTTTTGGAAGCTCATTTGTGAAAGCGTCACTCTATTAATTTGGATTTTGAAATCGTAGATGGGATTTTGAATAGGAACACATCCAAATATGCCATGAACAAGATTAATGATTTTTGGGAAATATTTATGAGATTTTTTTAAACAATTTTTTAGTTGTATAGAAAGAAATGGCTTCTGGTTTGCATGTTAATAATTTTTTATTTAAGTTCTGTGCATGAAAGTTTTGAGAGGTTGGATGATGCTTTATTCTTAGTTATGCCACTTATTTACTTAGATATTGAAGTGAATGGCCATTAATTTTGATAAAGCTATTTATCTAAGGTTGATGAAGGTTGAACATGTTTGTTTTTTTGGGTTTGAACATAGTTGTTTTTGAAAACATTGAGACTTTTGAACATGCATATTGGTTTGGTTTCTATGAATATGTATTCATTAATATATTTATATTTATGTTTTGAATAAATTTATGGTTTTAGAGGGTTCATTAAGACTTTGAGTTTTGTAAAATGAACTCTGTATGTTTATTATTTTCATGAATATTTGGTCTGTCATAAAGAAGTGATTAAAAAGGGATTTTGTTCAAGCATGCAAATATATTTTTTCAGTCCTAACTTTCTACAATTTTAGATATTCATGATTTTTGAAGGAAAAATCTTACATGGTTCAACGTATTTCTAGTCTACCATGAAGAAATTATTTTGCAAAATTTTAAATATATATGTTCTAGGTTTTATTTCGAAGTCAGATATTAAAATGATTGATAATTTTTGAGAAGCCAAGATAGGTTGTTTCAGTTTTGACATAATGATCTGAAAGAAATATAATTATGCCTGAAGACTTTTAATGTGATAGGTTTCTATGGATTTTCTCTAGAAGAATGCATGTAAATTATAGTCTTGGGAATTATAAATGTGTTATATATGTTTAAGATTATAATTGGATAGAATTTTTTTTTGGACTGCAGGAATCGGTACTATATTGCTTAAGGAATTAGTACAACATGGTCCCCCTATAACCTACAGTACACCTGGTAAACTTTTTAACGTGATCAGCGACGCTGGCGTGACACGCCCTCTGGTACCACAGGGTAGGGGGGACTAGAACCCATGACTAGCAGAGTTGCAACGGAAGTACATAACCAACCAGACTAGGACCCCCACCCTTATAATTGGATAGAATTAATAGTAAGAATAGAATGCAAAAAAATAATTATGGGTAGAAGCATTTGAAGATAAAATTAAGAAGACTATTTTTTTTAGTTTATTCATGATGTTGAATCATGATAGTAAGTGGGAGATAAATAATGGGTTCATATTTTATTTTGGAAATTTGTTGAAATTCCTTCCATTGTACAAAATCTATAAAATGATAACCTAAATTTTTTTTCATGATGTTAAATTTGACGTCTAAATGATCGTCATCACAAACCATAAATTATGTAGTTTGACAGTCATGTGAATGTCAAATTTAAGATGGATTAAAAACATATTAAAACTATTATTTTCAAAAAATTTAAAGTTTTTATGGAGGTTTTTAGTTCATCTTTCACGTGATACATTCAAAATATTTTTATTATCAAGGTATTTCACAAAATAATTTGTTTTCAAAAGCATGATATTGTACATGGAATAAAGAGCATTGAAGTAAGTTTTTAAAGATTTCATATATTTTTTGGTAGTAGATTGATTATATATATATATATATTATTGAGTAAATTAAAATGGAATTAATGTAAAGGTGAATTTTATTTAATATTATATGTTATTTGATTATTTATTGATTAATTGATATTCTAAATATTCCTTGTTGAATAAAAGGGGTTCCCACTTGTTATGAATATCTAGTCTAAATTCAAATATTTAATCTCTTAAAACTTTAAAAATTATAAATAATTTTTAATTTATAACCACCAAATTAATTAACTTTTAAAGATTATTAATAAAGTTGAAAAATAACTAACTAAAGTTAGTTATAACTTCTTTTTCAACCAACTTTGGAAGTTTAAAAGGAGATCCAAGATTCATTCAAAAGGAGAGAAATAACATAGGTATTTAAAAGTATCCTCACGGGGGAGCCACACAGGGTCTCATGGAGGCCACCATGGGGAGAAGGTCATCTGAATCCTGCGGGGGAGCTGCACAGTGTCTCAAGGAGGTCACCATGGGGAGATGGGCCAGGATCTAGCTGAAATAGATTGGTCTAGGTAACTTGAGGTGGGCTGGGGGCTCACATTTGTGTGGCCCCCTCAAACCCTTCCTTGTGTCTGTGCGGCACTATAAGGCTAGATCTATTATTACGTGGAACTTTATTTTTTACCTTGGATTTCCGTATTATGGATGGAACTTGGGTTGGATTTTCAGCCCAAGTTAGACTGCCATCCCAATTTGGTCTGTGAAGGAAATCATGATTGGATGGGGGAAACATTGTTTCCTCTATGTCGATGTGCCCCATGCAGAAGGTGGCTCTGATGGTGGTTATAGGCAACCAAATCTAGTTATTCACCATTGCCTTCTGTCAATTGGGATCGTGGCTTATGTTGATGTGCTTCTAGACGTCAGGGATTTCTTCGATAATGTTTTGATTGCCATGGTGGTGAATCCTCTGAGCATCAATGTAGAGGGGGAGAATGGGTAGACGATCGGGTGGATGGATTGGGCACTAGTGGTGATGGTTTTGGGGCTTGTTTCTTTGTTTGTGGTGCCATTTTTTGAGGGCATTGTGATTTTAGGGTTTGAGGGCATGGTGGAGCATGGCCTTTTTCTCGACATGGCTATGGCTATGTTTTGGCTATCTTTATTGTTGGATCTAACGGTGTCTCCATCAAATCATAGTGACAGAGAAACCAAAGGTATTTTTTAGTTTTTTATTATCATGGAAAATGCTTGTGTGTCATTATTGCAATGGCAACCTGCATTGTTGGCTAGGGTAGAATGCTAAAGATATATATATTTTTAGCATTATTTTCCCTATGCTGTTAGTTTTTTAAGGTTACAGGTCCTTGTAAAACTTGGGTACTTGTTTCAGGTCATAAAAGCTGGTTTTGTTAAGGTTTCAGGTCCTTGTAAAACTTGGGTGCTTTTATTGATACTGTTCTTCAGTAGGTCATGAATGCTTTTCTTGGTGTTGTTAATGTTTCAGGGTCCCTTCAAAACCTACTTTTACCTTAATCTAAAACATAGGTATTTAAGACTTATATATTGTAAATTCAGTCATTTATCTCTATTTTCTATGCAATTTATATGCGATAGCATGACTTTTACATATTGACCAATGGTACTTTCTTTAATGGTTGAGTACACTACTTAGATAATGTAGATATATCTAGTTTATATTATCATTTATAACTAATTATCTAAAGATTATTAAGTTTAATGTCTTTTGATGATTGCATCTTGTAGTCCTATGCACATAATCTGAGTATTAAACATAAATAATGAATAAAACATCATTGTTTACGACATATTATTGATCTAATTAATTATAAAAGTTATCTTTTGAAGTTTTTTTTGTATGAAAGATGTTTATTTCTCAAATAAAATGATTTGATTTACTAAGACGACTCTTATTTATTAAGACTCATAATTTTTCTATTTTGTAATGTATTTTATTTATTTGAGTTTGATTTCTAGTTTAGTTTTCATTAACATTAGTTTAATTTCTTTGATAGTTTTTGTATTATTCAGATTTCTTTCTTTAGTTTGTGTTAGTATTATTTTGTGTTAATTTTAGTTTAGTTTAGATTTCTTAATTAGTTGTTAGTTAAGTTTCTTAGTTAGTTGTTATTGTTGTTGTTTGTCATTATCTCTTTAGGATTGTTGAGTTATGTCTATTTTATTTACTTATTGAAGATTTATTTATAAATTGATTTATTATCTTGTCTTCAATTGATATTTCATGTTTCCTTTATTTATTATCTTTGATGATTATTTATGAGCATGGACATAAGATATACCTTTCAACAATCTAAATTTTCTATCCTTCAATAGATTTTTTAATTCATATACTTTATTCTATCAGATAGGACAAATGACAGTTTATATCAAATGTGATATTGAGTTATATAATATAGAAGAAATGATTAACTTCTTGGATCAAAACATTGTTTATGAGTAACTCTTCTTGACATAGTTGATTTTTATGTTTGGTTTGATCGACTTAATAAATATTTGTAAGCTTGATTTATATTTATTATTGAACATAATAATCCCCATAACTTTAAAAGACCCTTTCATACACCTTAAGATTGATTTTTAGTCATAAGGTCCCTTACAATTAAACTGGTATGATTCCATATTGAATTTCATGATAAGTGAACAGGTTGATTCGTTGGCATGACATTCTTCATCATCAACATATACTTCATCAAAAATTTATGTTAGGGCCTAGTTATTATATTTACCTAAGATATGTTTGAGGGGGGTTGTTGGTGTAGGGTTTTCCAACTAATGATTTTACCTACATGGTCTATTTAGCTTACTTAGGTTAATAACAAGTCATTAATGGAAATGTACTTTAAGTCATTTTTAAATTGTGAGTTGAATTAATTAACTTTTTAGGTGACCTAATTACTCACTATTTAATGTACTTTATTATGTAATTTTTGGCTATTGAATATTAATTAAACCTTTTATTGTGAAGACAAGCTTCTTTTTATTGTGAGTTATTCTTTATATTTCACTATTCCATATAGATTCAACCTCATGCATTTAATCTTATATAGTAGATATTAATTATGGCCCACTCCAATAGATAATGCCAAAATATGATAATTATATAAGGAGATGCAACTATTAAAACCATGAGTTAAGTAGTATAAAGCTTCAATCCCCATTATAGAAGGATTAGTGTTATAAGTTGAGCACCACAAAAACTTTAATTGCACTACTCTAAATATCACCATATTTTTTTTTGGAATCTCAAAACCAAGTTCATATGTAAAGATGAAACCTTAAAATAGGTTTATATATAAAATTGAAACTCTAAAATAGGTTCATATGTCAAAATAAAAACCCAAAATAGTTTTGTATGTAATGGATTAACCATTGTAGATGAAATAGAGATCAAAGGTGCTAATGTAGTAACATTTTTACCCATACAATCCAATATATATATATATATATATATATATATATATATATATATATATATATATATATATATATATATATATATATATATATATATATATATAAACATTAATGCTCTGAATATGATCCAATCATATCTCAAAGTGATATATAATGATGCAATATATTTTTTTCATAGTGTGATAAAATTTTCCATAATCTTCTCAATCTTTTAAATATTTCTCAATCTAGTCCAACTGTCCCAAAATGTCATAGAATATCCCAACCATTTCTCAAAATAATTTAGACTTCCCCACATATGCCTAAATATATTTAATATATAAAATATGTATTATTTGAATCAATTAATTTGACCCAAAGTATGAACTATCTATCTATGATGGACTAAATCTCTAAGATAAACCCACTATATATCTCCTTTTGATATGATGGAACAAGCCTGTGAATCACTCATCTCAAAATAAATATTTATGTGCATCACATGTGATGTAAAACTATGTAATCATGTAAAGTATGTATACAAACATGATAATATATTCCATCATATAAAGCTTAATCATTCAAGCACATATGAAACATGTAATCCAAGGTAATGATCATAAAATTTTAATGTTACATAGATATATTAATTAGGCACACATTAATGGTAATTGTAGTAGATGCATAATATAAATCATGAAATCACACACAATAGAAGTATGTGTGATATAAATCATAACATCAATCTCAACAAAATTCATCTATGTAACTACACACATGCACATAATATCATGATCATAAAACATATAAGTGCTCAAGACATGACTTTACTTTCACTCAACAAAGAAACAACATAGACATGACTCAAATTATATGATACTCTGACATAAATGACAAATGATGTGATAAAAAATTGTTAATGTACTCATATAATATGAAATATAACATAAATCAATTACAACACAATGTAATAATCATCAACATATAACATGTACAAAGCAAACAATGTTATTCTGCATTATTAGTCAATGTCATCACCTAATATATAAAAAGACAATATCTAAAGAAACAACACTATATAAAGTATGAATGATATTAAGTTGTGTAACAATTTATGATCAATAAAAAAATATTAAAAGATATAACCTCATGAGTGTAAAAAGATTCCCCTAATATATAAAGGTAGCCTATGAGAGTAAATAATGTAACACATTTGTATACCCACGTACATATGTAATCTATGTGTGTTGCATCCCACTCATGTATACCATGAAAATTATGAAATTAGGAAATAGATATATAATTCACCACATATATAATAAATAATATTAATCAATCATGCATACTATATAAATATGTTATACATAGGTTATATTATGTGTTTTTTTTTTAATTTGATGAGGTAAATGCTTTTGAACCCATAACTATTGAACCAGACAATTGAAGGTTTTGATAATTGGACACACATCCAAGAGGATGGTTTTACATGGTGGACCCAAATCCAAGTATTATAGAGGACAACAAAAGGGACTTAAGGGTTCCACACCAACATAAATATATTAAAGTGAAGTTTTGATAATCTTGTGGCCTTGGTAAATCAAACAAGGGTGTTTTAAGGCTTCCACAACCATAACATGAGGGTTTTGAAGGTTACCACAACCTCAACATAGTCAAATATGTTTCAAATTAATGGGATTCAAAGGGATAACACCCTTCAGTAGGAATTTTCTAAGACTTCTACAAAATAAGGATCCTCCAAGAACATAAGGTCTAATACTGCCTAGGTCTTTCACACAACCTTCACAAAGATGAGACATAGTAAGTGGGATTTTCCTCCCCCTAAAACCTGAAAGGTGGATTCCTATATTATCCAATTTGATAAGACAATATTTAGTTTGGATTAATATAACCAACCCAAACCAAACTAACTAAAACTAAATAGAGATCTCCATAGCTTTGATCTTCAACATATTTTTTGCCCTTATTTTTCATTTATTGCATGCATTAAGAGTGAAAACATGTGTAAACGAAACCAAAACCCATAATGAGGATTCATCCCTATCAAATCTAATTCCATAAAATATTATGATGAATACCAAGAATCTCAGATCTTGTATCCAAGTATGAGAGTTAAAAAGATAAATCCCATCAACAGGACTTTTCTAAGACTTGCACTATAGAAACAAAAATCTATCAGGGGTATAAGATATTTTGTCACCTAGGACTTCCACACAACCTCTACACATTTTATACATAAAAAGTGGGATTTTCCTCCCATTGGATCCATTAATGGCTAATTCTCAACAAGGACCTAACCATATCATCCTCAACATTTTATCTGTAGTTTGAATCACCATAGGGTTTTCTTTCTAACTATGAGTAATATTCTTGAAATATTGGGCAAGCCCTATAACCCAGGAGAGGCAAGGGAATACTCCTCTATCATCCACTTTAGTAAGATAAGTTTTGATTTAGTTTCCTCTATTTACCATGATCAAAATTGAGTGAGATAAATAGTCTGTCATAGATCTAATCTTCCACAATATTTTTTCCCATCCTTCACAGAATTTATGTGTAGCAAGTGACCATATGTAATCATTCAAAAAGATCACTACCTATATACATAGATCATCATTCTTAGATCAGACTTCATAAAGCTTTGTGAGGAGTCCTCTATCTTCCTCATTATTCTTTAATCCTAAAACTTTAATACCCACCAGTAAATCCAATCCATTTAGAAGCACTATAGTGATAGGACATGTAGTCTTCATGACTTTGTTAGGAGAACCCATTAGTGTTATATTTTTATAGATCAAAAAAAAATTCAAACTATTGAAGGTATTTCACTCCTTCCCCTCCCAATACTTTTCTAGGACTCGGCTATCCTTATAGAAACCATAAGTAGATTCACTCCCTACCTAAGCAAGGTCTCTTGAAGAAACCCAATAGGTGCTATGAGGAATTTTTCCTTTAATTTTATTTTCCAAATTACAACCATAAAACTTCCTTATACCAGTCTATAGAACTGATTATTTCCCATCTAAATTTACATTTACTCTTATAGGGGATGTCACTAATGGCATGGACAACCCTTAGTATACCTAGATCTAGGTCATCTTCATCTCTTCATTTCCCTTATTTTGTTTCTTTCCCATGTCCTATTGGAATAAGTCTCCTTCTACTCCTTTCACTTCCATCCATGTCAAAATAGTTGTAATGGTTTTACAACTCAAATTTAAATTCAAAATGCCAAAGGTATTTTGCACTAAATCTCTCCCACTCATATTTCCATTCAAAATTATAGGGAATGTCAGTGGTGGCATGGACTACCCCTAGTCTACCTAGATATAGGACATCTTCATCTCCTGCTTGCCCTTGCTTTCCTTCTCATCCATGGTATAATGGAGGAAGCCTCCTTCCTCTCCTTCCACTTCTTTCACTCCTGTTCATGTCTAAAATGGTGTTTTGATTTTCCTACTCAAATTAATATTCAAAATGCTAAAATTATTCTATCCTAAATCTCTCCCACCTAGATTGCCACTCAAAATTAAGGGGGATGTCATTGACAACATGGATAACCCATAATTTGCTTAGATCTAAGTTATCTTAATTTTTTCCTTGCCCTTTATTTCCTTCCTACCCATATCCTACTAGAATAAACCTCATTCCACTTCTTCCCATCGTTTGACTCCCATCCAAGTCTAAAAAGGGGTTCTAGTTTTTTGCTTAGATTGAAATTAAAATTAAAATTGTTAAAGGTCCTTCACAATTACCATTAATTATAACCCTTCAGGAGACTTTACCAACCCTTTGATTAGAGTAAATTGAAATTCAAATTACTGAAGGTCTTCTGATCTTTTCATTAATTCCACTCCTTTAGGAAACTTTACCGACCCTTCAATTGAAGAAAAGTAAAATCCAAATTGCTAAAGGTCTTCTACAGTTATTATTACTTCCACCCTTTTAGGAAACTTTACCAACCCTTTGACTGGAGAAAAATGAAATTAAATTTTTTGAAGGTCTTCTTCTCCTTCCATTACTTTCACTCCTTTTAAAAAACTTTGCCAACTCTTCAATTGAAGATAAGTGAAATTTTAAATTGATGAAGGTCTTTGCTCCTTATGTTACTTTTTCTCCTTTAGGAAACTTTACCAACCCTTTAACTAGAGAAAAGTCTTAGGTTTCCCAATAAATATTTCTATAGGATGCAAGACTTTCTCCTCCTTTCCCTCTTTAACTTCTTATTAAAGAATCCACCTCTCTACATGATCTTCAACAAGGGAGTTACTAGTAGCTCCTTTCACCCGTAGAACCAACAAATCTGGTTGTAAACAAACCTTCTCTACCACCTCTTTAGCTAGATGATGGTCATATTCCTTTTACACTATACTTATTATTGTGGGAAAACCATTATCCTTCACTTAATTTTCCTTCTGCTCAGGAAATCTCATCTCCTAAAGCCTATAATTTCTCAAACTATTCCTCCACTAAATCTCTCTTAATCTTCTTTCTTCTTCCTCAACCTCTTTTTACAAATCTAGGAGTATCTAGGATTTAAAGGTCCACACAATTGTAATATACTATATTAAACCAATGGTAGATTTATAAAGTGTTCTATTTTTCCTTCTTAGATTTGAAGTCCAAAATGTTGAAGGTCTTCTACTCCTTTTGCCCTATCTTCATATCCATTTTTCCTACTCATATTTGAAGTTCAAACTACTAAAGATCTTTCACTCCTTCTACCTTGCCTTACATATTCATTTTTCTTGCTCAAATTTAAATTTCAAAATATTTAAGGTCTTCTGCTCCTTCCATCCTAAACTAGTGGTAGATTTTTGAAGTGTTCTAGGTTTCCTACTCAGATTTGAATTTCAAACTACTAAAAGTCTTTTTCTCCTTCTGAAGTGTTCTATTTTTTAAATTTTTATTATTATTTTTTTTTTGATTTTTTTTTGCATTTTTGATTTTTATTTTTGTGAATATGATTACATATTTATATATCAAGCAAGGGTATGAGGTAAATATTCAAAATATAAGAATAAAATAGATCCAGGTCTTCCAATGAGGAAGCATTGGCCCACCGAGAATGTGGTCTTTTGGGCTTTGTAATCCCTGCCAAGCAACGAGCGGCCAGATGACCCGTCTGATGACATCTTCTGCACCAAAAAGGTACACCCTCAAAATCCAACACCTGTGCCCAAGTTCCCCTTGGGGAGTCTACACATAGTGTGCACCAAGTGTAATAGAAAATTAGTCTCAATGAAGTGAAGGAAAGTAATATAACCTAATTATATATGTTAATCATAAAGTCATGTTAAAATAAGTATTAAGATAGAAAGGTTAATTCCCCTAATGAGAAATAATAAGTGTGTATGTCAAACGTAAAAAAATATAATATAGGCATAAAATATGCTGTGATCATGTAAACTCTATTTATTCCATGGAAAAAAAGCATATATAATCAATGCAAAGGGGCAGGTAAGTAGTATGCTACATCAAGGTGTAGTGTGTCACAATGAAAGTGTGATAGGATCATAAATTTATAAATTATGTGTTAGTTTAGGATAAATATCATGAATATTTAGATTAGGATAGACAATCAAAAGGCAAGGACTAATGAAAACATCAAATCCAAATTAAAGTGAAGGGATATATGAATGGTCAATATAGAAGCATATGTACACATATATGTTAAGATAAAATAATGGGAAGGATGAAAATAAAGAAAAAGTCAAGAATATAGGTTAAATATATTATTTTTGAGATGAATAATGATCCCATCAATGGGATATTTATTTTTAGGTGTGTATACAACATAATTGTCAATAATATAGCCATATTCATGTAATAAATGAGACATATCATTTGAATCACCTTCAAAAATTATAATATTAAATCATATTTTTAAATTGGTTTATTGGATTTTATTTGATTTTCAATATATTCATTAAAATCACTATAAATTTTGAAAGCATAGTGAAAGGATGGAGAGCGCGATGGATGAAGGCGAGCAGGAGGGCATGACAGGGCAGGGCACGATAGGGCAAAAAGTAGGGCATAACTACAGGGAAGTGCTTGGACTACAACAGGCATCCCAAGTGTCCCAAGGAGTGCATAACAGTGGGAAGGCTCCACTCTTACAAGGTTTAGGTTCTTTTGCTGCTCTTGAGCAACCAAGTATGCACATCCCCAAAGTCAACGACTATCTAGAAAGATGCAAGGAGAGGCCCAAGCTAGTTATACCAATGGAAATGATTACTGAAGACATTGAATACTATTCCAATCACTCCTTATAATATAAGTTTTTAGGGCTTAGGATGTCACTATTATTCCTAGAAGCATGGGCTTAGAGGACATGGGCACCGAAAGGAGATATGGATATTACATTGCTAGCCAATAGTTATTTCATGGTCACTTTTACTTGTATAATAGATTGTCAACGAGTTTTTGCTGGAGGTCCTTACTTCCATAATCAAGTGGGACTGTTTATCAAGCCCTAGCATGCCAATTTCATACCTTCAAAGGAACTACCAAATTGTGTCCCGGTGTGGGTGCATCTACCCCACTTTTTGGTGGAATGCTGCCAAGAAGACACGCTCCAATTGCTTGCATCCTTGTTGGGAAGGCTAGTAGGTTCCTCAATGTCACTCTTGGGGAAAAAGGTAATGACTTATGCCCATATTTGTGTTGAAATTGATCTTAGTAAGCCATTGCTAGATGCTATTGAAATGAGTGTGGGCCCTTATTCATGGGTAGAACAACTGGATTATGAAACCCTCCCTTTCCACTGCCATCTATGTCATGATTATGGGCATTTGCAGTGATGGTGTCCCACCTTGAAATCTATTACACCTCATCCAGCTCAATCTACTTGCACTCCTTCTAGTACTAACAAAGAAAGGGGTCTGATTCCAGGTGAGATTCCTGAAACTGATGGTTTAATGCTGGTTAAAGGCTGATATAGAAATAGAGGCCAAAAATGGTCCTTAAAGGAAAGAAAATTAGATGACTCACTCAATAGATTTGAAATATTGGACAACCTTAATTAGTAGGAGGTGAATCCTAGGTTGATGATTTTGGACTAGGGAATTGAGGGACCAACTCAAGAGACCAATGCTTCAGGGGATTAAATTGAAACACAAGATGCTAGAGATTGTCATATGGATATGGACCAGTAGCTGATAATTTCCAAAGGAATGACTTCCTCAGTTGCTCCCCTTAAAGAAGATGGAAATATGCCGCTTACTAGGAAAATTGGGGACCCAGGGGTAGCAAGAAGCAATAAATCTTCTCCTCATCTCAGACTTCTACAAAAAGACCTTAAGAAAGGAGGGGGAGAGAAATCTAGCAAGCCTAGTAGAAAAAAGGAGCAGGAAAAGATCAAGCTAATGGGAGAGACTTTGGTGGAGTCAGGGTCAGTAAAGACTCTAAATGCACACTTTTTGAGCCCTCTAAAATGATTATATCTTGGAATGTAAGGGGTTTGAACAACAACCCCAGATAAAATGATGTTCATAACCTAATTAAAAGTCATAAGCTGGACGTCCTTTTCTTGTAGGAGACTAAGCT
Organism: Torreya grandis; assembly: GCA_037957365.1. Lineage (NCBI taxonomy): Eukaryota > Viridiplantae > Streptophyta > Pinopsida > Cupressales > Taxaceae > Torreya > Torreya grandis. The sequence continues at coordinate 1,221,722 of JARHVA010004983.1, forward strand.
TTTAGTTGAAGACATGTCCAGACTTGCACCCAAGTTGTGGTGGCAAGGATAATGTTAATGCATTGGTGCTATCGGATACTCAAAAGGACTAGCTTGTCTATGGAACCCATGAAAGATTGGCCTCATAAGCTAGCTAACTTCTAAGTAGTCCATGACTATGATTACTTCTAGCTTTGAGATGGGGGAAGTCATTCTCTTCTCCAATATCTATGCTCCTAATGATTGGCGGGGTAAAAAATCCTTATGGGGTCACATAAGTTTTGTCCGTAGCCTGGCCCCTTCCACCTTTGGATTATGGTAGGTGATTTTAATTCTATTCTTGATTTGACTAAAAAGAGTGGTGGCACATCAAGGCTAGACCCACCTGCTTTGATAATGCGTAACTACATTGAAATTTTGAATTTAGTTGACATCAGGCCCAATAATGGATAGTTTACCTAGAATAACCACAGGAGTGGGAAACATTGCATTACTGAGAGACTTGAACATTTTTTGGTCTCAACTTTTTGGGTTGGAGGTATGTGGTCTACGAGGTCTAAAATTTTGGACTGGAGAGGATCAAACCATTGGCCCATCAAGCTTAATAGCGTCTCACAGTATCACCCATGCTCTTATTCCTTCAGATTTCAACTCATGTGGCTGTAGGATCAATCTCTACATGAGTGTGTTGCCAATTGGTGGCATTGGGGTAGGCCTGCCCATGATACAATGATGTACATTTTTGCAAAAACACTACAATATGTGAAGTACAAGCTCAAGTGGCAGAATCACCAAAGTTTTAGGAACATTTTCCATGCTAAGGCTGCTACACAAACCAAGCTTGATGGTATCATGAGAATAATAAGGGAAGAAGGACTGACTGAAGACTTACTGCAAGAAGAAACATAGGCTATGAAAGACCTGGAGGAATGTGAGCTATGAGAGGAAATTTTTTGGAAGAAGAAAGCTTGGGTCAAATGGCTCTAGGAGGGGGACAAAAATACATCCTTTTTCTTCAATTCATCTAAATCTAGGAGACATGGCAATTCTATTTCAACTCTGGTTAATGAAAGAGGTGAGCACCTTAACTCCTTTCCAACAATTTCAGAGGAGGTAATGCAGTACTTCTCTACTCTCTTCAGGGAAGATGGTAATGGGGAATCATCAAAGAAGCTCAAGTTTTCTTCTACATTCTATCATAGGTGACGCATGAAATGAATGAAAATTTAATGAAACCAATCACACTTGGAGAGCTTGAGGAAACCATCGTTCAGATGAAAAAAGGGAAAGTGGCTGGACTTGATAGCTTCCCAACTGAATTCTACCAAGAATTCTAGGATATCATCAAACTTGACCTTTTAGCTATTGTCTAAGAATTTTAGTGGAATAAATAAATGCTTAAGGATACAAATGCGACCTATCTTGCTCTCATACCCAAATGCAAAGGTGCTAATAGGCTAAGTCAATTTCACCTTATATCCCTTCGTAATGTTGGTTACAAAATTATATCTAAAATCATTGTAGATAGGTTAAAAAGAGGGCTGAGTGTTGTGATCTCAGAAGAGTAGAGTGGTTCTGTGGAAGGCAGGCAAATCTTAGATGGTATTGTTATTGTTGTTGAGTCCATTCACTCCATGGCTAGCTCAAAAGATAAGGTGATGTTCATTAAATTGGACATGGCCAAAGCCTTTGATAGGGTCAGATGGTCATTCCTGTAGAAGGTTCTTTATGCTTTTAGCTTTGAGAACGAATGGACTCAATGGGTCATGAGCTACATTTCCTCAGCTTCCTTCTCAATGCTTATCAATGGAGAACACACAGAGATTTTTGGTGCTACAAGAGGGCTGTGACAAGGTGATCCTCTATCTCTATACCTTTTTCATCTCCTTACTAAAGTTTTGGGGAGGTTGATCAGTAGGAACAAAGAGGAAGGACATATCCAAGGATGGTGATGGGGAGGGGAATTTATGGCACAATCACACCTATAATTTGCTGATGACACTGCCCTTATGGGCATGGCCACAATGACTGAAGCTACTAATTTATGTAGGGTGTTGGATGTTTATCTAATGGCCTCAGGACAAAAGGTCAATGAAGATAAGTCATCCATCTTCTCCTTCAATACTCTGGGCCCTATTTAGCAGTGGATCATGAGGACTTTGCATTTTTAGATTGGGACTTCCCCCTTGATTTACTTGGGTATCCCTATCTCAGCTAGCCATAAATCCAAAGAATCTTGGCAGACTATTTTGGAGAAATTTTGGGTGAAAGTGAATCATTGGACACACAGGTGGTTATCCTTTACAGGTTGGGTTCAACTTATCCAATCTGTGGTATAGGCTTTACCCATTTACAAGTGTATGATCTAGGTTGCCCCAATGGGATTCGTTAAGGAGTTTGATTTGGTTACCAGACAATTCTTATGGGATGGTAGTCTAAACTCAACTAAATGGAGCCTTATTATATGGGAGATTATCTACAGCCCCAAACAATATGGTGAGCTTAGCCTGAGGCAGACATACTTAAATGGTATTGATTTGGTGGCCAAACTTTATTAGTGATGGTGCACCAAACAAGACAAAGCTTGGGCCAGAATTCTCTCATAGAATTACTACTCTGGAACCATTTAGAGGGATGTTCCTCACTATCTACTTATTAGGAAAGGTTCGGCAAGATGGGGTACTCTCAAAAAAGGGGCTGATCTCATCAAGAATGGCTTATTTTGAATTTGTAAATAGGGATCCTAGGCTCTCTTTTGGTCTGACTCTTAGGATGGTTATCATCCCATCATTTCTTAGTTTCCAAATTTGTTGAACCTTTGTCAGAGATTCCTTGATGTTGGCTGGTCTCAGGTGAGTGACTTCAAAGTTTACATTACACAAGGACAGGTGGAGGTAGCTCGCTAGAAAGCTCATGAAACTTGGCTTGTTAATGGGATACAGGAAGAGAATGAGGAGCTATTGAGCATCCTTTCTAGGAATTGCTGTAGTCTTCTTTAGGAGGAGGATGAGCTAGCTTGGTCTCCCAATCCTAAGGGAGTTACTTTATCTAGATATTAGGCTTTACTTCTTCAGAGATTGGGCAGGGGGGAAGTGCATTGGTGGAGATAGGTCTGGAATAATTTCACATGGCCTAAATGTAACTATTTTTCTTGGTTGCTAGCTTGGAATAGGTGCTTGACTTGGGACAATCTCTGGAAGAGAGATTTCCAAGGCCCTTCTATATGTGTTATGTGTGGAGTAGCTGAGGAGGATTTAGCACACCTTTTTTTGCATTTCCCCTTTGCCTTGTAACTCTAGCATTATTAGTGGGATGTTTGGCAGCACCCATGTTTTCATGCTCAATATATGGTTGATTTCTGGAATGGAATGGGGGAACCCCCCTCAAGGATGCCCTTCCTGCAGGACATATGGCTAGGCAACCCCATTTTTCTATTCTGGTAGATCTAGCTTGAGAGAAATAGGCAAATTTTCTAGGGGGTGAGGGTCATGGTGTAGCAAGTATGGCAAAAAGTGGTGGGGATGATCTAGGAAACCATCCAAGCAAAGAGCACGATCTGCCTTCATTTGACCAAATAGGATGCTCAGGTGGTGGCGTGACTTGGATTTCAGCAGTTAACTAGTAAGTCAGCGTGTGTCAGGAGGAGCAAGCAGGTCAAGGAGCAGATTCTCAAGACTAGTCAGTGGCAACACCCCCTAGTGGGATTCTCAAGATCAATATAGATGGTTCCTCTAGAGGTAATCTGTGACCCATGGGTACTGGAGGGATAGGAAGGGATTCTAAAGGTACAGTGATTTTTCTTTTTACAGTTTTTAAGGGGCTATAAACCATAAACATTATGGAAGGTCAGGCCATTCTTTATGCCCTTGAGAAGGCCCAAGTGTTAGGTTGGCATAGGATTATCTGTGAATTGGACTTCAAGTCTTGATTAACCTACTCATTAAGAGGAAAGTGGTGGATGTCAATTGGTAACTATCTCTGATTATGCAATAGATTTGGTGGATTTGCTCGCTTATGGATATCATTACTTTTGCTCACATTCTACGAGAATGGAACAGGGCAGTGGATCTTATGGATAAATGGGTGTCTGACCATTTAGATGGTGGAAACATTGAGTATTTGGGGTCTCTCTCCTCGACATTGCATTCTAATTTGGAAAGAATACTGGAGGCTGATAGGGAGGTTCATAATATTGTTTAGTTGGGCGTGTGCCTAGTTTTTTAGTTTTTTGTTGCTTTCTTCTTGGGGTTTCTGCCCCCCGTTCTTCTTGTAATGATTTTCTTTACTTATTAATATTATTTTTACCCCTTTTTAAAAATAAAAAAATAAAAAACATCACTATAAATTCCACCCATTACAATCCTTTCAAAGTGCCTATGTGGAGAAGAACTAAATATTGTATCTTAAGAGTTTGATGAGCACATAAATGTTGAATAGTTACTTGTTAGTGAAGATAATAAAAATCCATGCATAATAATACAATGAAACTAAACACTATTGCCTAATAACAAGGGGAGAATAACATAATAGAAAAGACAATAAAATTACACATAAGAATTTTAACTCCCTTATCGAAATTGATGTCCACTTATTGGCATAGTAGATGTTTGTACTCAGAATATAGCATTAAATGATCCTATAAATGCTTCTTCATGTTGGTATCACTTCTCCAATGGCAACTTGTGGCTTTGCTAGGTTTGTCTTGGTGTGAAGCTTAGTATCAAATGGGAATTATAACATTACTTTGATGGCTTCTTGAAGGCATTCTTGTAGAATAACCTTACACATAAAAAGCTTGTTTGGGAAGAGTGAGAGTAATTGTATTTATAGGTCTTATAAATAATTATAATGCTGGGGAGGTTAGGTTTAATTTAAACTTTGGTTGAGTCTAAAATAACCAAGGTTGAGTTAGGTTAACCTTGGGTTGCATCAAAGCACTCATGAAGTCTTGACAACTCATTTTTAGATATTTATGAGCCATGAAAACTCACTTTAGATATTTACAAGGTTATGACTCACATTTTTGGAATATTATGAATTAATAAATCATTTTATTAGATCTTTTTACCTTGAATTCATATTTGTCTAAAAATTCCTTTTTTGATAAATGAAATTCACTAATTCAACTTAGAATTTTTCCTTAAGTAAGTAATTGAGATTTGATTTTTAATTAAACTTATTGATTTTTGTAATTGATTTAAATGTTTTAAATTAATAATTTGATAGGCCAAGAATGCCAAATTACTAGGTCATAATATGACTAGGGTTGATAAAAAACAAGGTTATTGGTGAATACAGGTTAATAAACCACATAAGCAAACATAACCACATTTTTGAGCAAATAAAAACCTTACATGAATGAATTTGGACATTTAGGTGATTTTTAGGCTTAAATTGTGTCATTTGATATAAATTGAACTAAACCTTAGTTTAGACATGAAAGTGGCTAAAATTGAGTGTCTATAGTTTTCCCTTATTTGAGAAAGTGTTGCAAGACATAGGCAAAGTAAAATATTTTCATATAATGAAAAATCCATTAAGATGAGTGGTTAATGCCCCAAAGGGTTTTCAATTAACCCTTTATGCCCCCTTGAGGGAGTGGGTGGAAAAATAAAGTCATCAAAAGTTTGTTTGAAATGAAGTAAATGACATGATCTAATCACAATAGGGTGGAACTACTAATTTTCCCAAAGGGAGTTATAATCAGTGTAACATGCATTTACCCTAGAAGGGTGGTGGAACTAACACTAATTTTCCTAAAAGTGGTTATAATTAGTGGTACAATAATTTTCCTTAGTAGGAAAAATAGGTCAAAAAATAATGATTTGCCTAAAGGCAAATATAATCATTAGGTTGTTCAAAAACCATTATTTACCGAAAGGTGGTTATAATAATTTTAATGTTAAATTACATGATTTTAAAATGAGTTTTCCCTAAAAGTACAAGATATATTGTTTATTGATCAGAAAATAATTTGATACACTTGGGCAAAGTAGCAAGGGGATCTTATGCAAAAAATCTATAAAATGGATTTACGATGAGATGGAAAAGAGTAACATGTTTCTAGCTTAAGTGTGAGTATGAAGAAGAAAATTTACACAAACATAGGATATAGGCAGAAAAATGACATTATTAAATGGGTCTTAGAAGAGGCCTAAAAATATAATCTATTTACAACATAGCTAAAAAGTAAGGCTTGTGAGATTAAATGACATACAAAATATACCACAGCTGTGAAAAATACACTTCCTAGAGTGCAAAGAATGAAACGTAGGCACTAGGGGTAAATATTTAAAATATAGGATATTTATTAACCCATGGGGTGAAAAAAGGTTCATTTTCACCCTGTCTTACTGAATTTTTGAGCTCTAGTTTCCTATACTAGTGAGCTAAGAAAAATGGCATGTGAAGGAGCTCAACAACACATATCCATCTGAGTGAAAAAGAATATGTGACAACCATATAATGGGATAGTAGTGAGTAAATCCACTTTTGTCATTAATGTCATTTCTCTTACATTTATTACTAGTATTAGGTCAAAAAATGGTGAAGTCATTGTTTGTGTTTTAGGTAAAATGGTGGCTTCACCAAGGAAATCAGTGACTTCATACAAAGTTGATGTTCCTACAAATGATATACTCACTAAAAAACTCAATAAATAATTGAAATGGTGATTTCACCTATTTTTAAGTGAAGTCACCATTTTTTTGAAAATAAAAATGATGATTTCACCTAAAAAAGTGCAAAATCACCTAAATGGTGACTTCATCATTTGGGAAAATGATGAATTAATCTAGGAAAGAGGGGAAAATGGGCTTGATAAGCTAGTAATAGGCTTAGGTAGTAATATAGAGTTAGGATGATGTTAGCTTATCTATTATTGTAAGATCGACTAACTATTTTGACTTATCGAGAATGATAGTTTCACTACTTACACACCCCATAGATCTTGATAATTGGGATGATCAAATTCTTATAGGCCCTAGATTTACATGATGTGGCATGGGTGTTGATCATATAAGTGAATAGAGCATATTTGAGTGTGTTGACAAAACACTAGCATATTAAGACCTTGACATTCCACCTACCCACTAGAGAGGTGATAGTCACACTTGAGGATACCTGGAGTATCTTCAAGTTATCAATACAAAGATAAAGGAGTTTTTAGACACCTCCAACATAACAATAGGCTATACTAGATGATTTGGTCAACTACCAAGGCATTCCCATGGATCATGGGAAGGTATATATAGATTTGATTATGACATACACTGATATTCATCTTGATGACTCGACTCTTGGCAATCCTTCACCACTAACATTTATTGACAAAGAGGTCATGGTTTTGATAGTTATTATCAATTACACATTTTTGGTTGATAAGAGTGGTAGATATTTCCACATGGGGCTTCAAGGTGTAATTCAAAACATGCTAGATGAGGTGACATGAGTTACATAGGGGACAATTGACTTGGGTTAGTTATATAGAGATATCCACATGGTGGATTATTGTAGAGGATGAAATATTGGGTCCTCCACTCTACTAATGGTTTGGGTATGGGATCACATTTCCATTGATGACCAATAGGTTAGTGATGGGTGTGGGAACTTGAGGATCCATTGACATATGTCTAGGCATAAACTAGGGTAGGATAACATAGGCACAAGGGAGAGATATATTTCTACCACCACATGTTTAATGATCTCACCTAATATTTACTCATCTAGAGGTCATACCTTTCATATCAATTTTAATGGTTTCATGATGGCTAATATACTACATATATGTCTACCAGGTGTTTTTTGATAGGAAGGTAGTCTCACATCATCAAAGAGTACCACCCTAATTATCTACTTTAGCTATTTGGATTTATATAGGATGTGATAGAGGGATCCAAGTAGTTCACCCACATCACTAGAGAGATTAGTTGGGACACCCCAGTTATTTGGAGGAGTGTATCCATTACTAGTTATCTTAGTGTTTCATGAGTTGTTTGAGATTATGTAGGGGAAAAAATATGTAAGGGTTAGTCTAAAATACATTTATTGGTGGGTAAAAATGTTTCATTTAAGGCTTATAGTTCTAGTTTAGGTAGGGGGGAGAGGCCTATGGATATTGATGAGATGGATGTGGAGACATTTAGTGATAGAGAGAGTACATATTAGAGTAATGGGGTTGAGGAGGGTGATGATGATGGTTTTGATGGTGAGGATGATGGGGGAGATGATGGAGGAGATAATGATGGGGATGATGGTGGTGATGACGACCTAGACATGATGGTGCTAAATTATAACACAATAGGTATTATAAGTACATAAGTTGATCTAGGCAAGGCAAGGGCTTCTAATATAGATAGGGTGGGTCAAGATATTGGCATGTTAGAGGAGGGTATCACCACCAAGTTGGGGGAGATCATAGGCTTAGATAAATAAGTGGATAATTTATAGATTACACTAGATATCCAAGATGATGATATGACTCAACTTCAATTGGAGACTACATGGTTAAAGGTTAAGGTGGCTAAGATAACACAAGTATGAGCTCAAATTATTATTGAGAGGGACTAGGTCACTAGTGATAGGGACCAAACTTTGGAATATGTTAAGAGCCTTAGGTAATAGCATGATAAGATTCAGAGAGCCAATATGTAGGAAGGATGATCGTAAATGATACTTGAGAACCTTTGGGATAAGGATGAGGCCTCATACTACCACATAACCTATAAGATTAATGTTGTCAAGGACCAAAATGTTACATAATGTGAGGTTTGGGATTATTAGAGAGAATTTAGTAGATAAGGTTGGTATCATAATATAACCCATTTGATAGGTACTTCAAGGTAAGTTCATTAGTCATGACCATCATCACTAGGAACACTAGGGCCACTTCCATCTATAGGTCCCATGGACATGCAGAGCTAGAGTTGATCACAAGCATCTTGGCATTTTGGCATAATATTGGATTTTTAGAGACCATTTTGATATGTATATATTTGATGTATATGAAATTTGAAATACATTGACATTCATTTTTTTATTTCATCGAGGCTGATGTATATATACAAAAATTCTATTGACATATATATAATGCCATGTTGTTATCTTGGTCATCTCATGTTTAACATTGGTTAGCATTATAGATGTTTAGCATTATTGATGTTTATGATCATGTATGCTCTTTCATTTACTACTTTTCCATGTATATGGGATGCTACTCTATTTTTATTTACTTATGTTGTTTGAATTATATGTATTCTTATTTAGAGATGCACATCTATATAAACACATAATAAATCATTTTTATTATAGTTATTACTCATTAGATTTAGACATGTATTTGAGTATTTAGATGGTTTTGATATTAGAGAATTACTTCCATTATATTGATCTGATATTCTCCATGTGCTTGATTTTTACTTTAGCTTGTGATATTATGCATCATAGTTATGAACAACTATAATAAAAATGTATACCCTAAGTATGGAAAACTTAGTTTAAATCATGAGTCTGAGGAAAACCAACAAGTGTTTGAGGAAATTGCAAATATAAACAACCTAGGAATAAGATATTAACAATCAAATCCCAAGTGTAAATAAAATGAATAAACCAAGTGTAGGACTAAATACAAACATTCACAACCTAAGTATAATATATGAATAATCAAAACTCAAGTGTAAATAAAATGTAATAGCCCTATAGTAACCAAGAAATAGAATAAGGAAAAAAGGCCAATAAAAGCAAGCAAGCAAACAACAATGAAACAAACATTGGAACTAGAAGAATAGTTCCTGGTTCTTTTAGTTGGTTCTTCTAGAAGGTTGTGTTTTCTGGTCTTGGAACCTGGTTTTTTTGAACTTTTACTATGGAGTTTCCAGGTCTCTGTAAAATGTTAAATAAAAATAATGTTTTATCTTTCTCCTTTTGTTTAGGGTTTCGGGGTCCCTTCAAAATATAACTATAATAAAAATGTATACCCTAAGTATGGAAAACTTAGAAATGCAAAATAAAAACTAGGAATAAGATATAAAAACAAATAAACAAAATAACCAAAACAAGTAAACAAGAGAAAATAAACATAACATAAAAATAGACAAAACAAACAAACAATATATAAAAGATTATAAACACATAAAGGCAAACAAACAAACTATACAAACAATATATAAAATATTATAAACACATAAAGGAAAACAAACAAACTAATTAAAAAAATAGGCTAAAAAAACCATAAAAACAAAACAAACAAGAAAAATAAACAAATAACACAAATAAACAAACAAATAATCAAACTCAAACAAAATATTCAAACAATGTTAATCACAATGTTAGTACAAATAAATTACAAATTATTCATGTATGTGTAATATAGGTGTTATTCATGGCTAAATGGTGACCCCTAAACTAGGTAACAATGACACATTTAAAACAACATAAGAACAAATGGCATAAGGTTGTCCCTAGGCTATAGGGAAACTAAAATATAGGGTACAATGACAAACTATTGCCCTTAGGCCATAGGGAAGGATGACACAAATAAGATATCAAATATTACCCCTAGGTTATATAATAAAATTTCACAAACAAACAAAATGGGGGGAATATAAGAAAAATAAGGGGTAAGTGAGTTGACTCTAGATGTACTAGGAAAGTGGACATTGCCTACATAGTTCCATGGACATAAGATCTAATGTGAACTTCAACACAAATTTAATTCTCCCAAGATATGAGACAAAATAAAATGATGATAATAAAACATGATTGAATTATAGAGGAAAATAGGAATGGTATCACAAAAAGGCAAGTGTGTAGGAAAAGAGGGGAATGCCATTCATAGTCGTGAAATCATCAACATAAAAAACTAGTGCAAGCATGAGAGCATGGTTTAGGCTAAAACCACACTATAATTAAAAATACGAGTATCAAATAATGATCTAGATTGGTAATTCATAGTTTTTACTACATATGTGGCTTCAAATGATAATGATCTTGAAAAATAGTGAGAGTATTGTCCGAGGTTGCTCACAAAACAGTGAGAGCATTCAAATAGGAAGTGCTCAGAAAATGGTGAGAGCATAAGAAAACAATAAGGATGGGGAAACTAAAGGATAACTAATTACTTGTGAAATATATAAGACCTAAATTCCTTAAGGTAAAGAAGTGCTTTTAGAAGTGCCAAATAGAAATAAAGTGATGGTGAAATGGTTACATTGGCTAAGCTAACCTAAGATACCCCATGTATCCAAGTGCTTCCTACATAGTCCATGTGGAACTCATGTCGATGTAGTTTTCCCATAAATGGGAGGGAAAAGGCCAAGGTGGCATAAAAATTAAGTAAGATAGGTAAGAAATTTCATCTCAAATTTTTTTGATGGCTTTATATCTCACATGGAAATTCTAAACCAATTTTCATGATTTTGTGATTTTAAAGATTTTCTTAGGTCTTTTCAAATGTTTAGGAGTTTTAAAATGTTTAAAATGTTTTTAGAATTTTATAGGTATCTAAACTCAATAGAGAATAATGAAATAAAGAATGGTCCAACTCATAAAATGGTAAAATCATTCAAATAGGAATTGCTCACAAAATATGAGAGCATTGCTTAGGGGTGACTAAGCTAACATCAATGTAAATTGATTATTACCTACATAGTCCTTTAGAACCTCAGGTCATTGTACTTCCACCTTTAGTGGTGAAATTTAGGTGGTATCTCAACTCAATAGAGAATTATGAGATACAACATGATCCATATATAAAAAATTTGGTGAGAGTGTTGCTTAAGAAATCTTGTAAAATGGTGAGAGCATGGCTTAAGAATGATTGAGTTGACCTCAATGTAAATAAAGTGATACATACATAATCATGTAGAACCTCAAGTCACTATAGTTCTTCCCACATGAAAAGAATCTGATAAAATACAAATAATTTTAGGTATAGGCAAATGGCAAGGTAAATAACAATAGTGATGTGGTAATGCATGGTAAAGGGGTTGTTCCTAATTTTCTTAAAGGTAGTTATAATTAGGAAATAATGGCATAATAATCCCACTATGCATGATTAATGTTCCTACTTAAGCATGATAATCTAACTCATGTTCTAGCCAATATGCTTAAAGCACTGATGTCCATCTACTTTGGCAATAATAATGGTCTTATTGTTCATCATGTAATGATGCAAATTTTGGGCTATGAAAACTATTACTAAATAGGCTTTTTCAATTGGTGTATAATTGTGCTCATATACAACCAATGTTATACTTAGATAATACACAAAATTTTATTTAACTTGTTCATCATGTTGTGCCAATAATTTCCCCAGATCATTCTCAGGTGCTAATAGGTAAAGTGATAATGGCTTATTTGGCATAGGTGGAAATAAAATAGGTAGATTGGCTAGATACTCCTTAAGATGATCAAATGGATTTTGGTACTCTTTATTCCATGAAAAAGTAATTCCCTTATTCAAAAATTATGTAAATGGATGTAATTAATCATCCAACTATAATATGAAACATCAAATTGACTGGATCTTTCTTTAAAAACTATGCAGCTAATTCAAGGTAGATGGCAGAGACATTTTGGTAATGGCTCAAAATTTGAATGGATCAAATTTATTGCCCCTATGAGAGATAATGAAGCCTAAAAAATTGATATATTTTACACTAAATACACACTTATTATAGTTTAAATTAAATTTGTACTTTGAAAGTCTTTCAAATATTCTCTATAGTATAGTTGGATGGTCATCACAGATCTTTGATTTACCTAAGATGTCATTGATATAGTCCTTAATGATGTCATGCATCATATCATGGAACATAAAAGTCATGGATTATTAATATGTGTTTCTTACATTCTTAGGTCTAAATGGCATCACTTGATAACTAAAAATTCCCCATAATGTGGTGAATGCTATATTAGTCTAGTCTTTCAGTGTAATTTCAATCTAATTACATCATGAAAATCCATCTATAAGTGAAAGCATTTCCTTTTTATCCATTGAGTCAAAAATCATGTCAATGTTTGGTAGAGGAAAGTCATAATTTAGGTAAGATTTATTAATATCCTAAAAATTAGTGCATATTCTTATACCTTGTAGTTTTTTTCTCACTGGAACAATGTTATAGATCCACTCTAAATAGTCAATCAGTCGGATGCATCTCACATCTGAGATTTTTTCCAACTCTTTTTTGACTAGAAAATTAATACGAGGATGCATATTTCATAACTTATGTTTAACTAGTTTGGAATTAGGATGTATAATAAGATGGTGGAAAATTAAGGCAATGTCTAAACCTAGCATATCCAAATAGGTCCATGCAAATATGTCAACAAAATCCCTTAAAAGGGCTATAAAAATTCATGTTATTCCTTAGTGATGGACACCCCTAATTTGATACATTTTAGGTCCTATAGAATCCTGATGTTAACTTTAGAAGTATCATTGATAAGAAGTGTAGAACCATATTCTAAAATAGTTGGCAAGGAGGTAAACTAGCTGGCAATGGTAAAGTCCTTTGGCCAAACTGGCTTGTCTAATTCTCCCAAGTGTAAGGAATGGTTTACTATATAACGTTGGTTTTATTTTGAATATAAGACATGTTGTAAGGCCCTCTTACTAGATATGGAAAATTTTCATGGGGAAAGTCTGCTAGAAACTTAGCCCCTACTTCTACATATCTAATTAAGACTTCATCCTTTTTCATAAGTAAGTTATGATCAAACAAGTATGGTTCATAGGCTGATGGAATTGTAACATAATATAATTACTATTAGACTTCTTATAAAAATAAAGATAAAATATCCAAATATTATGCCATCTATTCTTGGTCCTACTTCAAGTATGGAGGCATGTTGATTAAGTAATAAGCCAAAGGATCTTGGCTTTATTCCCTTATTTAAGAGTTATAAGGTGGATAAAGATCCATCTCATAAATGACATCATCTCTATAAGGGTCTTGAACAAAATATTCTTAAGCGACCACATTTCCATACCCTAGATTGTACATGAAACCACTACATGTATAGTGAGACATGGTCAAATATTTGGTGAATGTTTCATGACAAAGAGAAAAAGAGTTTTACAAACTCTAAAAAAGAAATGTCTAAAAAGAGAAAAGGTTTAAACTCAGTCTATCATAGTCTAAAGGAGTTGTGTCTCCAAAATAGTTTATGATAAAAATTGGTATAAAGTGGTATAACGTCAAATGTCTAACATTAAATGTCTCAAAAAAAAAATGTCAAGTGGATGAATTAAAAACAAAATGCCAAACTTGAGGTTTAAAATGTTCCAAATAGGTCTAATCTAGGAAAAGAAAAGTTGCTAGGTCTTTTGGCCAAACACGGCATCAAAATTTAGGCTCAAATAAGGAATGTGATAGGACTCTTCGCCAAACATGGTGTCAAAAACTATACTTAAAACAAAGGGGTATTTAATCTAACAAACTTAGAGCACTTTGTCATAGACTAGGAAACTTAATTTCAGACATGAACTTGGTCAAATTCGTATGAGGCATGAAACAAATGGAACTTGGGGATAGACTATTTTCTCCCAAATAATGGTATAAATAAATAGATTTTGAATTTGGGTAAATAATTAACCTAAGTTATGCAAACCAAAAGAGAAATATTGATATCTAATCCCCAATTAGAAAAGGCCTAAACAAAAATAAATCAATGCTTGAATTCAAACTTTTTAAGGTTAATAAAAAAATTAACTTAGGAAAACTAGCATTTTTGATCACACAAGCTAGACAAAATTGAATGGAATAATGGCACTAGACAAAGACCACAAAGTCATACATGAATTGGTTCAAAATTTTGAAAACTTGGACATAAGACAAGACGAGTCTATGAAATAATTTGAGGAACGTAAAAATGTTATCACTATATAAAGGTATAAAAAATGGTTTATTTCAAAGACTCCAAGTCATAAATTAAAATTATTTGGGTAGCGTAACGTTACCTATTTCAATAAAGTGACACACACAACATTTTTGACATAAAAGGTCTAAGGAAAAATCATGGTGTCAAATGGATGATATAACACCTCCTTAAACCATGGAGTAGTGTGGACAAACAACTTATTTATTTATGTGGGAAGACAAATAGAGATTTATACTCAAAATAATAAGCAATAAAGTAAAAATACCAAGTACACCTAAGTAGATCATCCTAAACCCTAAACCGATAAGGTTGGTAAAATGGGGTTGAATAGAATAATAGTTTTTGAATGTCTAGATTGGTCCCAAGTATGATTAACACTAGAAATGCATCATGTCAATTAAGTCCATACAAATTAAATTACTATGCAAGGGTATATTCATTTGTATAGAAATTACATCCATGGATTTCTTAGCAAAATCCCCTAGTTAACCAAACCTAACTTGGGTCTTTGTTATGAAAGGAGAGGTTAGCTGTTCAATCCCTTGGATCTTATAGTATGCATGCCCTAATTCATATACCCCACCATGGAGTGGGGTTAAAAAAATATTGGGAGATGAAACCCTAGGTCAATGTTTCCATAAATAAATTATGAAGAAGCTATGAACTCCCTTTCAAAAGCCAAATTACATGAAATAAATGACTAAGTGTAAACAATTTAGAGTTTGTTTTTAGATCACCCAAACCATATAGGTTTTGAGGAGAGTCTAGACAACATTTTTTTCATTCCTTAGACTAGGCACAAATTTCAAGTGAAAAGGTGCTTTTTGTCACCCAAGTTTCATGTAGGGGATGGGGGGAGATCATACACACACTCTTTATTTTGCATAAATAAACAAACAAGTAATAAAATAAACAATTCCAATAATTTGAAATCTAAGTGAATGCTAATTTGATGCACCAAATGAAATGTTTGATTAAGTTACTTATACCCTTGTCTTAATTTTTCAAAAATTTAAAGAAATTTCACAAAATAACTTTAACACAAATCATCTAGGTTCATTTTAAGCACTTAAAATCAAATTTTCAAGATTTAGAAATTTGTTTTAGGCACCAAAATGAAGTGTTAAAAGCATTAGCAATTCTAGGTTCCTTTTAAGAACTAAATTCAAATGTTAAAGACTTATAAATTATTTTTAGTCACTAAAATGAAGTGTTCAAGTATCTAAATGAATTTTAAACAATCAAAATGAAATGTTCATGAGTCTAAAATTGAAAATTCATATTCTATTCCTACCTTAGACCTGTAAGGGTTAGAAAGTTTCCTCCTGCTTTAAATCAAATAAATGTATGAGAAAAAACATTTTCAAAACATAACTCTTGGGTTTCCTATTTAAAAAAAAATAGAGATTGATATAAGTTACCTGGGATCGATGCTAGTTTCCATGGAATTGATGTTGGTTGGTAATAACTGATATAGGTTGATAAGGACTAGGATTAGTTACTTGTGAACTTGAAGGTAAAACCAAAATGATATTAAAATGTTAGTTAGCTCAAAATATGATAAAAATTCTTAAAAACTACAACATAGTGATTAAATAGAGATTATAAAGGTCAATGGAACCAATGAATAATTAGTAGAAGCTGTATGATTATTCATAATGCAAGTTTTGAAATCATGTTTTCCCCTACACCCTGACTAATGGCAATTACCTATAACTAATCTTAGTTAGACATAACCAATGATGGTGAGGAAAAAATAATTCCAATTATACCTGATCGATGTTGATCTCTGTGTAGATTTGAGTTAGCACAAAAAACAAAAATATGGCAAAAATAAAGCTAAAACTATAATTTTTAAGATATTCAAGCATTCATTTAAAAATTTATGAGTTACATATTGGTCTCCTTGATACATGGGATGCATTTAGATTCCCATTGGGCATACCATTTGGTGATCATAGGAATTTGACAATAGAGAGAAGGTTAGATCAAGTGCTAGTTTCATAAAATAATGAAATCAACACACTAACATGCTAATAACTCTAAGCCTAGATCTTAGGGGGAGCATAATGAATAAAATACATATGAAAGCATAAATAAAATGTAAATAATGAAAAATTACTTACCTTACTTGAGATCTCCAAGTGATTTATTCATGCTTTGCTCAGCTTGTGTTCAAAAAGTCTTTGACAATGGAGTTTGGATGTCTCCTTTTCTCTTTGTCACCATGGTTGGCTTGATTGATGTGGGTTATGATTATGGATTGGCTTAATATTTTGTCATTATAACAATATTTATTTCAATATTTCTATAAAACCTACATTATAACTTTACTCTATCCAAGCTCTTCTTTCAATAGGCAATCTCTTGTATTTATGGGCTAAGGAATTAACCCCAACTCAAGGTGAGTTAAAGTGTAGTTTAAACATGGAATGGGTTAAATCACTACCTAAGTGAGTAAATTAACCCTAGTAGAGTTAAAATATGTTAAAAACTCATGATTTGAAATGAATAATCATGGGTGAGATATTTGCAAAGGCTTGATAACTCACAAAAGGTAATCATGAAAACCTAGGATTTTCTTGATTTTTGAATTTTCTTTTTTAGTGATTCATTAATTTCACATGGATAATTAAACAAGGAATTTAATTAGGTTTAGAATTTTAATTAATTTTTCTTAGGATTTTTAGCATTTTCAATATTTGATTTAATTTTATGTGTGCAATTATCCCATTTAATAGGTATATAAGCCATATTGCATGTTATGATGTCGTAGGGTGCTTAGGGATAAATATGTGAGAGGTTATTATTGAATATGATGGTATAAACCAATTAGGGATGTCTCATCATGATTCAAATATTTTATGAATGATGTGCAATCAAATTTGGGACATTTAGTGATTCTTAGGATGAATTTGCAATGGTTAGTAAGAATCATTCTAAAGTCTGATTGAAGGCCATTGGTGGCCAATTTTAGGTGTTTAAAAATGGCATGCCTAATGGGACTCTAAATGCATCCCATGTACCAAAGATACCAAGATAAAACTCATAAATTTACAAATGAATGCTTGAATATCTTCAAAATTGTAGTTTTAGCTTTGTTTTTGCCATATTTTTGTATTTTATGCTAACTCAGATCTACATAGAGACTGAAATTGGTCAAGCATAAATCAAATCAATTCTACCTAACTACCATCAATTTTACCTAACCAATCTTGGTTCTGGGTAAATTCCATTAGTGAGGGTGTAGGTGAAAACATAGTTTAAAAAATTGCATTTTGAATCTTCATACAATTTCTACTAGTTATTTTTTGGTTTCATTGACCTTTATACTCTCTATTTACTAACTATGTTACATGTTTTGAGAATTTTTTATCATATTTTGACCTAAATAATGTTTTTACATCATTTATATTTTTCCTTTGGGTTCACATGCAACTAATCTTAGACCTTATCGATTGATATCAATTAATACCAACTAGGATTGGTTCCCTGGTAACTAAAATTAGTCACAGGTGAATGATATTGGTCTCTATGTTTTAAAAATAAGAAACCTGAGATCTATGTTTTGAAAACTTGATTTCTTATCCATTAATGTGATTCAAATTAAGAGGAAACTCTCTAACCCGTGTAGGTCCAAGGTGGGAATAAAACATGAATTTTCAAGTTTAGATTCTTGAACATTACATTTTGGGTGTTTAAAATGAATTTAGCTAAGTCTTGAACACTTCATTATAGTTCTTAGTAAGAATTTATAAGTCTTTAACATTTTAATTTAGTACTTAAAAGGAACCTATAATTGTTAATGCTTTTAACACTTCATTTTGGTACATAAAATGAATTGCTAAATCTTGAAAATTTGATTTTAAGTGTTTAAAATGAACCTAGATGATTTGTGTTAAAGTTGTTTTGTGAAATTTATTTCAAATTTTGTAAAATTAATTAAAATGTCCAAAAAATGTAATCAAACATTTCATTTGGTACATCAAATTGACATTCAAGTTGATTTCAAATTCTTGGAAGTGTTTGTTTTATTACTTGTTTGTTTATTTATGCAAAATGAAGAGTGTGTGTATGCTATCCCCCCATCCCTTATACGGAACTTGGGTAACCAAAAGTGCATTTTAACTTACATTTTGTGCCTAGGGCAAGGCATGGAAAGAATGTTTTCTAGGCTCTCCCCAAAACTTGTATGGTTTGGGTGATCTAAAAATAACATCTAAAGTCTTTCCACTTAGTCATTTCTTTCATATAGTTTAGATTATGAAGGGGAGTTAATAGCTTCTTCATGAGTTATTCAGGGAATCATTGACTTGGGGTTTAATGTCCTAATATTGTTTCAACCCCACTCCATGGTGGGGTATATAAATTAGGGCATGTATACTATGAGATCTAGGGGGTTGAGAAGCTAATCTCTCCTTTCATAATAAAGATCTGGTTAACTAGAGGATTCCACTAAGCAATCCACTGATGGAATCTATATACAAAGGAATAGACCCTTGCATAGTAATTTAACTAGTATGAAATTAATTGATGTGACACATCTCTAATGTTAATCACACTTGGGACCAATCTAGATGTTTGCAAACTATAATTCTAGTCAACCCCATTTGACCAATCTTGTCAGTTTAGGGATTAGGAAAATTTACTTAGGTATACTTGATGTTTTTCCTTTATTGCTTATTAGTTTGAGTTGAAATCCTTATTTATCTTCCCACATGAAAAAATATTTTTTTATCTACACTACTACATTCTTTGAGAAGGCGTTATGTCATCCATTTGACACCTTGATTTTTCCTTAGACTTTTTGTGTCAAAAATGTTGTGTGTATCACTTGATTGAAATGGACAATGTTATGCTACCTAAATCATTTCAAGTTTGTGACTTGGAGTCTTTGAAATAAATAATTGTTTATACCTTTAGAGAGAGATAACACCATTACATATCTCAAATTATTTCATAGACTCATCTTGTCTTATGTCCAAATTTTCAAAAATTTGAACCAATTCATGTGTGCCTTTGTGGTATTTGTCTAGTGCCATTATGCCATTCAATTTTGTCTAGATTGTCTGATCAAAAATCCTAGTTTTCATAAGTTGAGTTTTTAATTAACCTTAATAAATTCAAATTCAAATATTGATTGATTTCTATTTAGGCCTTATCTAATTGGGGATTAGATATTGATCTTTATATATTGGGTTGCATAACTTGGGTTAATTCTTTACCCAAATTTGAAAACTATTTCTTTTTACCATTAATTGGGAGAGAACAGTTGGTCCTTAAGTGCCTTTTATTTCATGCCTCATACCAAGTTGACCAAGTTCATGTCTGAAATCAAGTTTCCTAGTCTATGCCAAAGTGTTCTAAGTTTTTTATATTAAATACCACTTTGTTTTAAGTCTAGATTTTGATGCCACATTTAGCCAATAATCCTAACACATGCCTTATTTGAGCCTATATTTTGATGCCGCATTTGGCTAAAGACCTAACAACTTTTCTTTTCCTAGATTAAAGCTATTTGGAACATTTTGAACCTAGAGTTTGACATTTTATTTTTAGTTCATCCAATTGACCTTTTTTGTGTGAGACATTTAACATTAGACATTATACTATTTTATACCAAGTTTCATCATAAACCATTTTAGAGATACAACTCCCCTAGATTAAGTTAGACTAAGTTTGAACCTTTTATCTTCTTAGACATTATTTATTTAGAGTTTGTATAACTCTAATCCCTTTTGGTCATGAAACATTCACCATAGATTTGACCATGTCTCACTGTACACATAGTGGTATCAAGTATAATCTAGGGTATGGAAATGTGGTTTCACAAGAAGATTTTATTCAAGACCCTTATGGAGATGTTTTTATTTGTGAGATGGATCCTTATCCACATTAAAAATCTCAAACATAGGAACAAAGCCAAGATAATTTGGCTCATTATTTGGTCAACATACCTCCATACTCAGAGTAGAACCAGGAATAGATGGCACAATATCTAGATAATGTATCTTTGGTTGTAGAAGAAGTCCAACAATAATCATACTACATTACATTGTCATTGGCCTATGACCCATACTTGCTTGATCATAAATTTCTTGGAAATAAGGATGAAGTCTTAATTAGAGTCATAGAAGTAGGGGATAAGTTTCCAATAGAGTTTCCCCATGATAATTTGCCAAGTCTAGTAAGAGGGACTTAAAACATGTCTTATTATAATAACAATGAACAAGCCTCTTCTATAAATCCTCACACTATTATGTTGATGCCATATCAATATCCTCATATACTTGTCACAAGGAAAGGCCACTTAGAGGGCCATTTCATATAGATGTAGATAACATACCAAACATATTTGAACTTAACATGTAACTTTAATAGCATAACCATGTCAAGTTATCCTCTTATTGAGATATCTCCTTCAAGAGGAGTCTTAAATGAATTTATAAGCCAAAAAAATTAGGGTATAGACCCATTCATGTAAAGTAATCTGGTTGGAGGCATGTTCAATCCCCCAACCATCAAAAAAGTGTCTTTTGATTCTAAATAGAATAGTGAGAAAAACATAGTGGATAATGTGTAAACATCATCCAATCCAAACCAAAGTGGTGTTAATGCATAAAAAACTAGCCCACAACAAAATATGTCATTAGTTAAAACTGTGATTGGTTTCTAAACATAGGGGGTAAGAACTTCTACCTCTAAAACACAAATAACTACCTATGATCCTCAATGAGATACTTGTTCTAACACACAAATAAAAGGATTAAGTATCCAAGCAATACTTAGTGCCATGCCTCACTAAAATGTGATGAATGTTACTCCACCATAATAGGTGACAAATAAAATTCCACAATAATAGGTAACTTCCAAGGTACCCACATAATAAAGGTAAAACATATTTCCACCTCAATAAGGGTAAACCAATGTTATACCTCCATAGGTAGTTATGAACATACCTCTTTAGTCATAAAATAAAATTACAATGTAAAACCAAATGATGTCTAATACATAGTGTACACATATTACTCAGTGACAAATGCTGAATGTCCAACATGCATCTACTTCATAATAAGGATTCACACAACCAAAGGTTTATAAATTTATAAAATTACTAATTAGGCAACAATTTCATTTCATGATAAATGTGCCAAAATCTTAATGATATGGCCTTCATTCAAAAGTTACCCTCAATAAACAAGGTGTGACTAGTCGACAACATGTCCTTATTCAACCTTAATAGGCACAATATGACCATATCCCTCCATCTCAACCTTAATTTCCCCAAATCCTAAAGATGATATCTCACAATAGTGCATACAATTTCAACAATCTCAACCTAATCCATGTATTCATATTCTTGGTCCATTCTTAGACCAAACCAACATTCCACAATAAACCATGCCTCCCCCTTAAGCCAATGTTCCCATAAGATTCTTAGCCCAATACATGCAACAAATGAAGGGTGAAATTACCCTAATCCAAGTTATAAATTAAACCAAGAAGTTCAAGTTGGATGATGTGTGTTCCTACCCTTTCAATATGGAGTGCTTGCAAATACCATTTCCTCTAGGGTATGAACCACCAAACTTTAACAAATATAATAGAAATGTTGACTCTAAGGCCCATTTAATGGAATTATTTGTTGATTTCCAACCAAGGGATTATAGTGACATATATATTGTACTATTATTTGTAACGATCCTAGTAGGATAAGCATTGGAATGGTTCCTAAAATTTCCCAAGAATTTAGTTTCTAATTTTGATGATCTTTCTGACAAATTTGTATAACACTTCTCCTACAACCTCAAGCATGATATTTAATTAGTATATTTGATGCAAGAAAAATAGAAGGATAGTGAAAGATTCAATAGTTATCTACAATAATGGAGATCCCTTGCAAGTTAATTTACTCATAGTCTACTAGATAATCAACTAGTCATGTGTTCCCCAAAATTTTTCATAATGAGATATCTTACCATCTGAAGCTGCAATGTACACACACATTTAAATAAATCATTGAAAAAGGTTTATTAATAGAAATATCCCTTATTAAAAAATGGATCATTAAAATTAACTTATCAAATCAAATACAAAACCAAAACCAAAATAATGGCCAAAATCAGAACCAAATACAAGTGCAAGCATTACAACTAGTACATGCCAACAATTATGACAAACCCAAATAGTTAAATTGAACTAAGAATGTTATGGGGAATGGAGTAACTGAGTTATGATATTTCCAAATAGTGTAACACCATATACTTAGTGAATGTTTCATATGAAAATTACTCCTAACCACCAACCCATTCAAGAAACACTGCATATGCAAATTACTCCTAACCACCAACCTATTCAACAAACATAGCAAGAACAACAGCCTAGACTAGCACATCAAATGTAGTAACCATTGCCTTTAAAAAAACCTCCTCCAAGGAGAACTATACCTACTCATCACATATTTAGTGACCTTGGAGAACCTAGCAAATCCATGTTTTTCAAGCTCACTATAACTAATCTGATTAATTGGTCTATTCTAGAAAACTATCTTTAGGGTATTAATTATCTAGACCAGTACAAGAAAAATGAATTCTATGAGTATCATCAAGTTAATTTCCATAATTTATGATGTTGTGTGTATATTAAACATTGGATCAAAAATATGTTGGAAAATAGGGAGATAACATTGGATTATGGATCTTCTACTTCCAATCAAAACCTTGATATTATCAAAACCCTTTTCTACAACATAACAACTAACAATAATAGATAACATAATAATAAAAATATCAATAACCAAGGTAGAACCAAAAAAATTAGTAGTAAAACTAGCTTTGTTAAATGAATGGATAGAACCAAGGATAGAATGGTGCTAACAACCAACAAACCTACCATGTAGTTACACATGACTAAAACAAGGTTGTAAGCCATATTGTAAAAGGTCACATTAACATTACCTCTATCAATTTGAGACCAAGTACCAACTAAATAATATTTTTTCTAATTAATTCAAACTAACCAACCCATGCCAGTGATCCTTTCTTGACCAGGACCACATATAGGCATACCAAAAAGTAGGGGTTCCCACTTTTGGAACTTATATTAATAAGTATCTACTAGCCTATGACCATGCAAAAGTACACCAATAATCAAGACTTATCCTATCTGGTCCCCCTCCACCATCATTTGTTAGTAATAGTGGTCCTGTATCTAATCCTAATTATGCAATCATAACTTGGCAATCAAAGGTTACCATACTAGGGCCACAACCATTTTACACTTCACCCACCATCCACCCAACCATTCTAGCTAAGAACAAGCCATTTCTAGCTATCCAAGAAAAAGACATTTGATATCATGTAACAATTGTAAAAGATGCTCACATAAATATTCGTTTTGGATTGATTGCATACATCTACTATGTAAACTAACAACTTGACTAATTTACTTGGCTAATCCTAAGTTATTAATGACATATCTCTTGAAAAATTTCAAGCTTTGGTTAGACATCTATCTCTAGGCTAATAATTAACCTTTGACCAAAGTGATATGTCATCCCTTGTACCTTTACATAATAATCCACTTTACATAGAAGTTATCATAATGTGGAAAAAAATGAAACGTGTCCTCATAGACAATGGATGGGCCTAAATATTATGTCTCTAAATCTCATCAATATTCTTAGGTACATGACACCCAACTTGTATCCATAAATGATAACTTTGACCCATGACACCTTATGCCATGTGTTAGACCTTGAATTATCATATAATATGCTTTTGGGTAGACTTTGGATACATCAAATGCATAAAATCCCTTCAACATTGAATTAGCATATCAAGTTATCCCATTTAAGTATGGAGGCTATGGTCCATGGAGATTTGTATCCATACAAACATTGAAAGCATTTATAGGCTGAATACCAAAGATATAACTACCATTTTGGCTTGAATTTAATTTCCAAGAAGGACAAGGGAAAATAAATACTTATTGATTCACTAGAGACCAATTGCATTGACCTTGATACCCTTGATTCACTTTCCCACATAATCATTATACCATATCGACTAATGGCCTAAGAGAATATTTGACCCATGATATATTCCATATTTCCAAGATTCCATATAACACTAATTCCTTTATAAGACCTAAAGCCAAACCACCTTGCATAAAATGGCAAAGAAAGGGCAAAGCCAGACTACATAGTCTAGTACCTATCATTTCTATACTAGCCTTTGGCCAAGAATAGGGCCCTCTTACCGATGATGAATCTTGGTTATCTAATGACAAAATTTCTAAAAATTACATAAATACCAAGTATCCTATTTCAAATAAAATCATGGAAAATCATGCCTATGAAGGAGGAGGCCTTAGGATGAATCATCCAAGTCTGCTTGAGATAATTTTTGCCACTCAGTACAAAAAAACCTATGGACATAGATTTAAACTACCAGGGGGTGGCCCCACATACCTTTTTCATTTTTATTAACTAATGACTAGTGAGGATAATGTTGATAGTGAAGTAGAGTTTGATCATATCCTTTTTAATGATCTAACTAGTACCAATTTGTTTGACAATAATGCCATTTGTACCCTTCAACCATTTATTCACCATAATTCACTTCCATTATATTATCCTCAATTGATAGACTAAGACCAACAATAATAAACAATGAAAGGTAATGGTTTTTATAATGATAAGGCCTTTTATGATTTTCTAGGCCTTTGGTACAATGTTTTTTTGGGAGACCATAAATAAGGTCAATCAAACTAGATCCTTAGCCTATTTTGGGAGACCATAAACAAGGTTTCTCAATCAAACTAGAAAATCTCCTGTAGCCTATTTTGGAGAATGGTTGAGTTCACCTTTAGCCATGGAATCATAAATAAACAAAACATTGAGGTTCCAAAGTGAAAACCTCTTCAAGGCACTTTTGGACTAGGGAAATAGTAAAGAGAAAGACAAGTCTAGTGGTGAAAATCTCTTTCAAGTGCCATTAGATGGGGGTGTTGTAAAGAAAACCTTCCTAAATTGATTCATAGGTTAGGAGACCACCAATGATGAACTTGCCTATGGGTCCAAGTTTAGGTTCTTGAAGAATAATAGGCTTTTGATGGAATCATCATAAAAAAGTTTCCAACTATATTTATCACATGGCCATCCAAATTAGCTGTACTATTGGGGGATTCTAATTCATCATGCCTAAGATAACTTGAAGAGCAATGGTGTTGCAGTCTAGCTAATCCAGGAAGACTCTACTATTCATTCTTCAAGCCAATTCAAATATTTAGGAAACCAGGAAAACAATCTTGAATATAGTTAAAAAAGCAACCCTTTTTATGAAGGACATGATAGAGGTTGGCACGTGGGACTCCATGAATGACTTGCAGAAAGGAAAATGGATCAAATTAGGTGCATCCCTCACTGAGGAGAAATGTGAAGTATTTATAACCAAATTTTCTAAGGGGAATTAAGTTTGATATATTTTCATGGGCCTATTTTAAGACATGCCTAGTTTGGATCCCACCTTGGTTATATACCACCTTTTGGTATATCCTATATGAAGGATGCCAAACCTGGTAAAATAAAAATTGTGCAAGATGCATCTTCACATTATTAAAAAGTTTTTGAGAGAGAATTAAAGAAAGAAGGAACTGAAAGCTGGGATACAAACTCTTGGAATCAAGATGTATTCAAATGATTGATTAGAAATGTCAGAGGAGAGTGGATCTCTAATGTTGTACCCATCAACATAAAACTAGAAGGAATCAAAATCTACACTAATTTTAGAGACATAAACAGGATTTTCCCAAGGATGACTTTCCTTTGCCAAAAATTTACATGATTTGTTGACTCCACAATAGGTTAAGAATTACTTTCATTAATGGATGGATTTTTTAGGTTACAAATAGATATAAATAGCACAACTGCCCAGGAAGATGAAAGGAAAGGAAACAAAATAAAATAGTGTTCACCACTCACTAGGGAACATTATGTTATCAGGTTAAGCCATTTGGTATCAAAAACACGGGGCCCCTTCAAAACTTGCTTTTACCTTAATCTAAAACAAAGATCCATGACCATCATATTTAATGATATAACACATGACATTGTTGACGACTACATTGATGACATCTTAGGTAAATCAAATACTAGAGATGATCATCCAACAGCACTGAGAAGCATATTTGAGAGATTGCATGAGTATAAAGTAAGGCTCAACCCAAAGAAGTGTGTTTTTGGAGTTACTTGAGGCAAATTACTTGGCTATAATGTGTCTTTCTAAGGCATTAAAATCAATCCAGCCAAAGTAAAAGCCATAACTCAAATGCCACCATTAAATAATTTGAAGTAGCTCTATAGGTTATAGGGCAAGATCCAATCCATAATATGTTTCATTTATTAGCTAGCTGACAAGTGTCACCCATTCACACACTTTCTAAAGAAATGGGTCACATTTCATTAAGATGATAAATTCTAGAATGATTTATAAAAATTAAAAGACTATAAAATTCACTAGCTTTATTACCACTAATGCTAAGAAATCCATTCTTACTATACATGTCAGCTACTGACAAAGCCATAGGGGCACTTCTATCTCAACATGATGATAACGGAAAGGAACATGCTATTTAATATCTATTCTATACACTATTCATGTATGAGCACATTTATATACCCATTGAAAAAGCCTATTTAGTTATGGTCTTTATATCCCATTACATGTTAAACAACAAGACCATGGTCATTTCTAAAGTAGATCCACTCAATTATATACCATTTAAAATATCTTTACAATGCCATATGATAAATGGATCATGATTTCTAGTGAGTTTGAGATAGAGTATGTCAAATAGAAAGCCATCAAGGGGCAAGTTATTGTAGATTAACTTGCTAAATCACCCCTTACAAATATAGAGTTGCTAACATTCCAATTCGTAGATGAATCCATTATGACTATCATTGAATCACCTCTTTAGGAGTAGCATTGGAAGCTATATTTTGATGGATCATTCATATCATATGGATTGAGGGTAAATCTTTTGTTTATTACACCATAGGGGGATCTAATCCTTAAATCATTTTAGACCAGCTTTCCTTGTACCAACAACATGGCTAAATATGAAACACTCATCGTAGGGATTTGAAAAGTAGTAAAATAGAAAATAAAACATCTAAAGGTTTATGGTGATTTTTAATTAATCACCAATCACTTTACATATCACTTTAAAAGTAAATATGATAAGTTGGTGCCATACAAGGCCATGGTTGACACTCTTAAACAATAGATTACCAATGTACAACTTACACATTTACCAAGGGATAGTAATATAATAATAGATGCCATTGATACCATTGGATTACTAATTCAACATACAGATATAACAAAATAATACTAGTTTCTTGTTGAAAATATGCTAGCACCAGCTCATGAACATTCAACTGTCACAATGATATGTGATATTTTTGGTCCAAAATTTATATGGTATTTAGACCTTTACACCTATCTCCATGACTAAATAATACCACAAACCTATCCTACAAACAATCTAAAGCCTTTGTCCACCATGCTACATGTTATACCTTACTCAGACCAACCCTATACCACTATAGTTTTGATGTAAATCTTATTCATTTTTTAACTTTGATAGAATCTATATTAGAATTATAGGAAGTTCATGAAGGAGTATGTGGATCCCACACTAGTAGGGAAGTACTATCTAAAAATTTCCTATGTACTAGATACTATTAGCCAATGATGGATGCAAATACAACTACATATGTGAAAAGATGAAATAAATGTTAATGACATGCCAATCTGATTCATGCCCCATTCAAGACTCTAAAACCAATGTTGACATCATGGATATTTGATACATGGGACCTTGATCTCATTGGGAAGATAAACCCCACCTCATATGATGGCCATAAACATATCCTTGCCATCATGAAATACTTCACTACATGGGTCTAAGCTATACCCCTCATATACATGACTGGAAAAGAAACTTTCCAAATTCAGATTTAACCATCTCATTTTCCTCTATGGTATCCACTCTAACATTATATCTGATAATGGTGGATCATTTCAAAAACAAAGATGCAAAATTTCTGTGTTGAGTATAAGATTAAACAACATTTTTTCATGACATATTACCCTTAAAGTAATGGCTATTCAAAAGCATCTAACAAAACCATTATCAACATCCTAAAAAATATTATCAATCATACTAACCATGATTTACACCTTCAAATATTCCATTCCCTTTGGATATACCATACCAATCACCATACTCTAATAGGAGCCACTCCATACTTGTTTATGGTATTAAATCCATTATTCACATTGAGGTTAAGTTATCTTCTTTACACATATCTTTGAAGCATACCCTAGACAATGAAGATTATCGAGTAGCTCAATTGCAATAACTAGAGTTACTTGATGAGAATGTTTATCCATAGTAAATAATCTACAAGCATACCAGAACTAACTCTGTAGCCACTACAATTAGTGCATAAAACACAAAGAATTTGAGCTCAGTGATCTTGTTCTTAAAGAAAAATAAAAGAATACCACAACTAAGAAGAAAAATAAAGTCAAGTATAAACCCAATTTCCTAGGCCCTTTCATCATTCTTACAAACTATGGCACTAGAACATACAAGCTTACTACAAGAGATGGGAATGAACTTGATAAGCCGATAAACATTATACACCTCAAGCATTAATTCACTTGAGATACCTCATGTATTATCTATAATGACTATTTTAATTGTACCATAATATCAAATTTATTCTTTGTATCATACCATTCTCACACTTTTCTATTCTAACTTTCCTTTTGACCAAGTTGTTTTCAACCTCCCTACCAAGCTCATTTGACCTTGGTTCCATTCCAATGGTTCCATAATAGCTTTTAGCATGAAGAATCATATCAAGTTTCAATAGTTATTTCAAGTATTCTAGATAGAGGATATATTTTGGAGTAATATGATAGAGGTTTGGTAGTTGTATTCTTCATTTCTTGTTTTGTTCTAATACCAAGTGTGCCTGATTATAACTACCTTTGGGAAAATTAGTATCCCACCATATTACTACTATATATAACCAGCTATGGGAAAATTAGTATCATTGAATTATGTTATTGTTTCCTAGTTATAACCACCTATGAAAAAACTAAGGGAAACACTTATTTATCATGACTTTAATTACCATCTTGTCATAACTATACCATACTATGTCATTTGCCAACTTTGCCTATTTTTTTTGAATTGGCTACTACACTAGTCAGATTCTTCCATTGTAAGATAGAACTATAGTGACTTGAGGTCCCATCCTAATACTATGTAGGCAACACTCAATTCATATTGAGGTCATCTCAGTCACCCTTTGCCACACTCTCATCATTTTTTAATCAATTTATAAGTTTAAACAATCTTTACATTTTTTGAGCTAGGACCGTTTAGTGTCTCTCCATTTTCAATTGAGTTGAGATGCTCTAAAAATTTCAAAAACATTTATAAAATATAAAAACATTGACCACTTCTTTGCCTTAAGGATTATGGGAACCCTTGAAAGTCACAAGAAACCACTTATCACTTAGTTTCCCCATATTTTTTGTCCTTTCATCCCATGCTCTCACCATTTTGTGAGTTCATTCCCATATTATTCTATAACATTCATTATGTTTCTTCTTCTCATCATTTTTAGTTTATCCCATTTCCTAGGAGAACTAAAGTTGACCTAAAATTTTCATTAGATATCACATCCATGGAACTATGTAAGCAACATCCACTTGCCTAGTTCATTTGGAGATAGCTCGACCACCCCCTTCTTTTTCTTCTATTTCCCCTATTTTTTTTGTTTGTTTTGTTGTTTCCTATATGCTAGGGGTAATATTCATCATCTTGTTTGTGTCATTTTATTTGTACCAACATTATGATTTAACCATTGTTTGTTTGTTGTTTGTATTTATTTTAGTTTGTTTTCCTCTTTCTTTTCTTAAATTTTGTTTGTTTGTTTATTTGCCTATTTGTTTACTTTCTACTTGTGCCTCAACTCAGTCTATATGTGTTCATTGGGTGATTTTTTAAACATTATTGTTGAGTCTATCCATATTAATACATCAACATTGTTATCATGGTTTTTATCACTAATGCATTATTTTCAATTATTTATTAGATCATGTGTCAATACTTATGTATATTTAGAAAAAGTCCTCATGGTGTTCTATCGTGATTCCAACCATCATGTGCTATAATAAAAATCAGCTCTAGGAGTTTACAAGAAACAAAATCAATGATACATCTCCTTATCACTAGAAACATCCCTAATCTAATCTAAATCATACCCTATATAGAGTAATAAAACAATGAAATAATTTTCCTCCTTGCTAGTTTGAATGAACATCTCCCTACTCATAGGTTTCCCAAATTCATATTTCTCCTCTATACCAGTTTACCACTATATTCCACATCATGTTTGTCACTATCAGGGTACAAGGATTATAACTACCTTTAGGAAAATCATTGTATACCATCCCATTTGCATTACCAATGATTCTAACTACCTTTAGGCAAAACATTATTTTTCCATCCATTTGTAGGTTAATGATTATAACCACCTTTGGATAAATAATTATCTTTCTTCTACCTAACTAGGGCAAGTTTTTATCCTACCAATGATTATAACTACCTATGGGAAAATCATTGATTTCCCTCTTGATGATTATAACCACCTTTAGGCAAATCATTCTCTTATTAACCTAAGCCTTTTTCAATGATTATAACCACCTTTGGTAAAATCATTAATTTTTTTATCCCACCTATGTCGATGATTATAACCACTTATGGGAAAATCATCCTATTTATCTACCCTAATTGGGGTAGCTCCACATGCTAATTGTTATAACCATCTATGGGAAAATTATTCCCTTCCACCCCATTTTATCATTTTGGTCCACTCATTTCCTCCTTTTGAGGGGTTTATTGTTAACCCCTTTGCAATCCCTCCTTTGATGGGGCACCTATAGTTCATCTATTGTTGTTGAAGTGATAAAAATACATGACCTTTTCATTATTTGAGAAGACATTACTTTGAATATAGCTTGTAACATATTCACAAATAGGGGTAAATTATAGACACCTAAAATTGGCCACCAATGGCCTTTGATAGAACTTCAAATTGATTCCTACCAATCATTGAAAATTAAGCCTAAAAACTAATGAATGTCCTAAATTTTCTTGTGCATCATTCATAAAATCTTAGAATCATGTTAAAACATCCCTAATTAGGGTATCTTATCGTATACAAAATAACCTCTCAAGGATTCATCCCTAAGCACCTTATGACATCACAATAGTCAATTTGGCCTATGGACCTATTAAGTAGGGCACATGAGCAAAAATCAAATCTTGAAAGAGCCAAATGGATAATAAAAACTAATTAAAAAGATAAACCAAATTAAAATCTTAGTTGAATTATCCATGTTAAATTAATGAATTAATAAAAAAAATTCAAAAATATGAAATATCCTAGCTTTTCATGATTACCTTTTGTGAGTTATCAATCCTTTGCAAATATCTCAGCCATGCCTATTCATTAAAAATCATGAGGTTTTGACAAATTTTAACTATACTAGGGTTAATTGACTCACTTATGTTAGTTTTTAACCCATTCCATGTTTAAACTACACTTTAACTCACCTTGAGTTGGGGTTAGTTCCTAAGCTTATAAATACAAGCATTTGCATCCTCATTTAGAGAGCTTGAGTAGAGTAAAGTTATAATGTAGGTTTTATAGCAAGATTGAAAGCAATAGTGTTATAATGACAAAATATTGAGCCAATCCACAAGCATAAGCCACATCAAACAAGACAACAATGGTGCCAAGGAGAGAAGGAGATAGCCAAACTCCATTGCCAAAGACTCTTTGAGCACAAGCCAAGCAAGCCACGAACAAATCACTTGGAACTCTCAATGAAGGTAAGGATTTTGTCATTATTTTCATTTGAGTTGTGATTTCATATGTATTTAATTCACTATTATCCCCCTAAGATCATGTCATGTCATGTACTATCTAATCCATACATTGGTCATATATGAGAAAAATTATATGCCCATCGAAAAAAATTGTTTAACTATGGTCTTCATAAATCAAAAACTATGCCATTACATGTTAAACAATAACACCATGGTCATTTCCAAAGTATATCCACTCAAGTATCTACTATCTAAAATAAATTCACAAGGCTGTATAACCAAATGGATCATGTTTTTCAATGAGTTTGAGATAGAGTATGTCAACTGGATATCCATCAAGGGGCAAGTTCTTATAGATCAACTTGTTAAAGCAACTCTTGTAGATATATATCCATTAACATTCTAATTCTTAGACAATCCATTATGACCATCATTGAAAAACCTCTTGAGGAGCATCACTAGAAGCTATATTTTGATGGATCATTCATAACACATGGATCAGGGGTAGGCCTTTTTTTTATTACACCATAGGGGGATCTAATTCCTAAATCATTCTAAATTGGATTTATTTGTAACAAAAACATGGTTGAATATGAAGCACTCATTTTAGGGATTTGATAGGAAGTACAACAGAATATATAACATCTAAAGGTTTATGGTGATTATCAATTAATCATCAATCAGGTTATAGACCACTTTTAGACCAAAGATGACAAGTTGGTGCCATACAAGGCTATGGTTGAATCTCAAACATCAAATTATTGATAACTAATACATATACCAAGGGTCAATAATAGAAAAATAGATGCCATGACTACCATTGGATCACTGATTTGACATATAGATACTACAAAAGAATACCAATTTCTCATTAAAAATTTACCAATGCCAGCTCATAAACCTTTAACTAT
Organism: Torreya grandis; assembly: GCA_037957365.1. Taxonomy (NCBI): domain Eukaryota; kingdom Viridiplantae; phylum Streptophyta; class Pinopsida; order Cupressales; family Taxaceae; genus Torreya; species Torreya grandis. The sequence goes on from JARHVA010004983.1 coordinate 1,255,474, forward strand.
CACAATGATCTATGATATTATTGGTCCCAAATCTATATTGTATTCAAAAATTTACACCTATCTCCATGACCAAATAATTCCATGAGACCTATCCATAAAATAATCCAAAGCCTTTATCCACCATGTCGCATGTTATACCTTACTTGGACTAACCCTATATTTCCATAGTTTTGATGGAACTCTACTTTATTTTTTAAATATAGAAAAATATACATTAGCATTAAGGGAAGTTCATGAAGGAGTATGTGAATCCCACACTAGCAGGGTATTCTTATCCAAAAAACTCCTATGTACTAGGTATTATTGGTTAATCATGGATGTAGATGCAACTACATATGGAAAAATATGTGATAAATGTCAATGGCATGCCAATATGATTCATGCCCCAGCCAAGACTTTCAAAAAAATGTTGAAACCATGGCCATTTTCTACATGGGGCCTTGATCTCATTGGGAAGATGAACCCCACCTCATCTGATATCCATAAATATATCCTTACCTCCAAAAAATACTTCAATAAGTGGGTTAAAGATATACCCCTCACTTACATGACTGGAAAGGAAATTTACAAATTCATATTTAACCATCTCATTTTCCACTATGGTATCCCCTTCAACATTATATTTGATAATGGTAGATCATTCAAAAATAAGGATTTCAAATCGCTATGTGCCAAGTACAAGATTAAACAACATTTTTCCATGACATATTACCCTCAAGGTAATGGATAGGAAGAAACATCTAAAAAACCATTTTCAACATCCTCAAAAAGATTTTCAATGATTCCAACCATTATTGTCACCTTCAAATATTCTGTGCCCTATAAGTATACCATACAAATCATGGTACTTTAATAAGAGCCACTCCATACTCACATGTTTATGGTACTAAAACCATTCTTCCAATTGAGGTTAAGTTACCTTCTTTAGACATCTCTTTAAAGCATGTCTTGGATGATAATGACTATTGATTAGCTTGCCTATAAGAAATAGAGTTACTTGATGATAAAAGCTTGGCCATATTAACCAATCTATAAGCATACTAGAACTGACTTCATGGCCACTATAATTAGTATGTGAAACATAGATAATTTGAGCTTGGTGATCTTGTTTTTAAAGAAAATCAAAAGAATACCATAGCTGAGAAGAAACATAAAGTCATGTTTAAACCCAACTGGGTAGGCTCTTTCATCATTATTACAAACTATGGTTCTAGAACATATAGGCTTGATACACTAAATGGGGATGAACTTGATGAGTCGATGAACTTTATATAACTCAAGTGCTGCATCATTTAAGAGACATGGTGTATTGTCTATGAGGACTATTTAAATTGTACCATAATATGAACTTTAGTATTTGTATCATACCATTCTCAAAATTTTCCATTCTACCTTTCCTTTTGATAGAGTTGTTTTCAACCTCCCTAATGAGCCCGTTTGACCTTGGTTCCATTCTATTAGTTCCATGGTTACTTTTAGCATGAAGAATCAGATCAAGTTTCAATAGTTTTTTTCAAGTATTCTAAATAGAGGCCATATTTCAGAGTATTATGATTTTTTCAAGTACATCCTTCATTTATTATTTGGTTCTAATACCAAGTGTGCTTGATTATAACCACCTTTGAGAAAATCAATATCCCACTATCTTGCTACCTATAGACAAATTAATATCATTGACTTATGCTATTGTTTCTTATTTAAAAATGCCTATGGACAAACTTGGGGAAACACTTGTTTATCATGCCTTAAAGTATCACCTTGCTATAACTATGTTGTATTGTGCCATTTTCCAACTTTGCATATTTTGTTTGAATTGGCTATTACACGAGTCAGATTCCTCTGCTATAAGGTGGAACTATAGTGACTTAAGGTCCCATATTGAGACTAAGTAAGAAATACTCAATTCATATTGAGGTTAGCTCTATCACCTTTTTCCATGTTCTCATCATTTTGTGAGCAATCTATAAGTTTGAATGCTCTCATTATTTTGTGAGATTAGATTGTTTAGTGTCTCATCATTCTTGATTGAATTGGGATGCTCTAAAAATTACAAAAACATTTGTAAAATCATTTTAAAAAATTGAAAAACATTGACCACTTATTTTCTTTAAGGATTCTGGGAACCCTTGCTAAGTCACAAGAAACCACATGTCATTTAGTTTCACCATCATTTTTGTCCTTTTATCCATGTTCTTAGCATTTTATGAGTTCATTCCCACATTATTCTATAATATTCATCATGTTTCTTCTTCTCATCATTTTTATTCTATCTTATTTCCTAAGAGAACTAAATTTGGATTGAAGTTTTTGTTGGATATCACATCCATAGAACTATGTAGGCAATGCCCACTTGCTTAGTGCATCTAGAGATAGCTTAGCCACCCCCTTCCTTTTATTTTATTCCCCCTATTTTGTTTTTTTGTTTCATTATTTCCTATACACTAGGGGTAATGTTATTCATATTTTTTGTGTCATGTTATTTGTGATAAGATTATGATTTAACCATCGTTTGTTTATTGTTTCTCTTTTTTTTGGGTTTGTTTTCCTCTTTCTTTTCTTGAGTTTTATTTATTTGACTATTTATTTGATTTGTTATTGTGCCTCAACTCAGTCTATATGTGTTAATTGGGTGTTTCTTTGTACATTATTCTTGAGTCCATCCATATTCATACATCAACATTGTCATCATGGTTTTTATCATCAATTCATTATTTTTAATTATTTATTAGATCATGTGTCAGTCCTTATGCATATTTCAACCAAGTCCTCATGGTGTTCTATCATGATGCCTACCATCACATGCTATAGAAAAATATATCTAAGATTCTACAAGGCAATGAAGCAATGATACATCTCTTTGGCACCAACAATATCCATGATCTAATCCAAATCATATCCTACATAGGGTAATTAAACAATGGAATAATTTTCCTCCTTACTAGTTCAAACAAGCATCTCCCTACTCATAGGTTGCCCAAATTTTTATTTATCCTTTGTACCAATTTTCCACTATATTCCACATATATTTGCCACTATAGGTGTAAAATGATTATAACCACCTTTGGGCAAATCATTGTATATTATCCCATTTGCATTACCAATGATTATAACCACCTTTGGGCAAACCATTATGTTTCCATCCATTTGAAGGTTAATGATTATGACCATCTTTGGGAAAACCATTATTTTTTCCATCCATTTGAAGGTTAATGATTATGACCACCTTTGGGTAAATTATTCTCTTTCTTCTCCCCAAATGGGGCATGTTTTAATCCTACTAATGATTATAACTGCCTTTGGGAAAATCATTGCTTTCTCTTTTGATGAATATAACCTCCTTTGGTAAAATCATTCTCTTATTACCCTAATCCTTTTTCAATGATTATAACCACCTTTGGGAAAATTGTTGCCTTTTTTATCCCACCTAAGATAATAATTATAACCACTTGTGGGAAAATCATCCTATTTGTCTATCCTAACTGGGGTAACTCCATATGTCATTGATTCTAAACACCTATGGGTAAATCAGTCCCTTCCACCCCATTTCATTATTTTGGTCCACTCATTTTCTTCCTTTTGAAGGGAAAATTGCTAACCTCTTTTCCAAATGCTCTCTCAAGGGAACACCTATAGTTCATCTATTACCATTGAAGTCATAAGTATACAATAAATTTTCATTATTTGAGAAGACATTATTATTCCTATATATTGAAACACATTTCCAAATAGGGGAAAACTATAGACACCTAAAACTTCCCTTCAATCGTACTTCAGATTGATTTCTAGCAATCATTACAAATTAAGCCTAGGAATCACTAAATATCCCAAATTTGCTTACGCATAATTTATTAAATATTAAAATAATGTCGAGACATCCCTAATTTGGGTATCATATCATAAATAATAATAAAATCTCACACATTCATCCCTAAGCACCTTGAAGAATCACAATAGTCAATTTGGCTTATATACCTATTAAGTGGGGCACATGAGCAAAAATTAAATCTTGAAAGAGTTAAATGGCTTATCAAAATCAATTAACAAGCTAAAATAAATTAAAATCTTAGTTTAATTATCCATGTGAAATTAATGAATTAATAAAAAGGGAAATTCAAAAATATGAAATATCCTAGATTTTCATGATTACCTTTTATGAGTTATCAAGCCTTTGTAAATATCTCAAAATATCTCACCTATGCCTATTCATTGAAAATCATGAGGTTTTAAAAAATTTAAACTCTATTGGGGTTAATTGACTCAATTAGGTTAGGTTTTAATGCATTTCATGTTTAAATTAATTTTAATTGACCTTGAGTTGGGATTATATCATAAGCCTATAAATACAAGCATTTACCTCTTAATTTAGAGAGTTTGGATAGAGTAAAGTTACAATGCAGGTTTTATAGCAAGATTGAAAATAGTAGTGTTATAATGCCAAAATATTAAGCTAATCCACAAGCATAATCCACATCAAGAAAGCCAACCATGGTGCCAATGAGAGAAGGAGATAGCCAAACTCTATTACTAAAGACTCTTTGAGAATAAGCCGAGCAAGCCATGAACAAATCACTTGGAGCTTTCAAGGAAGGTAAGGAATTTATCATTATTTGAATTTTAGTTATGATTTTATGTGTATTTTGTTCACTATGATCCCCATAAGATCTAGGCTTAGAGATGTTAGCATGTTAGTGTGTTGATTTCATTATTTTATGAAAATAACACCTGATCTAACCACCTCTCTATTGTCAAATTCCTATGATCACACCAAGCAGTATGCATCAAAATATCCTAATGCTGGTTAAGGCCATGTAAAAAATACCTCATGGAACTCTTTAACAATAAATGAAAAATCTTGCTACTCTTCATTATTGATCTTAGATCCATAAATAATCCTTGGACTGTTGGTCTCCTGTAATTTATTTAAAGAGGGCTGAACATCCTTGTATAATGGCACCTAAAATAAGTTTTCACCAAGAGACTTTCCTTTTTATTTACTTTTACCTTGGTTAGAAAGCACCTCAAAGAGGTTTTCACTTTTAGACCTCAATGTTTTACATTAATTTTTTTTTTGATTAGTAAGTTCACCCACTCTTTGGAATAGGTAGTAGGATCCAATATAATATAAAATCCTTGTGATCTATAAGAGGAATGTGATCTCTTAAACTAGAAAATTCATAAATAGCCTCATCATTTTCAAACTCATCTAATGGTATGTTGACTCTTGTTTGTCCCAATCTATCAACTAGGGTTGATAAAGGGTAAGAGGCAAAGGGAGATAAATAGGGTTAATGGTATAAATTACATGGGGGTTAAATTTTTTTATGTTGGTAAGGTCATCATAGATGTTATAATTATACCTCGCATCACTACTAACATCAAATCGATGGTGTTAGAACATGAATAAGGTAAGTAGAGTCACCCTAGGTAGTTTAAATCCAATACCATTGGTTCCCTTGTACTTGGTCATTGAAATGGTCTTGATCATCTCTTATTGATTTATCCGTAAGCCTCTACCTACATAATCTAGGTGATCCATAATCTAGATAAGAATAGGATACTTTACACTTTGGTAATAGATAGCTAAATCATCAATATAAAACCATGAATCATCTTTAGCTAAGGGGTCCTATTCTAGGCTAGAGGCTAGTTTGAAAATAATGGGTTTGGCAAGATGAGATTTTCCGTTGGTTCACCACTCTATGTGAGTTATCTTGGCCTTGGGCCTCCCATAAGATTTAGGGTTCTATGGTAATTTGGTAATGTAGAAAAATTCATAGGTATTGTATTCTCCTATACCTTTTTCAGATATATAAAAGTGATTGGGAATATTTTGTGGAGGTGAAAATGAGGTAGAAGCTAGGCTATCAAGGTTAATGTAATTAGATTTTGGTCTTGATTCAATGGCTTTGGCTTTCTCAGCTCTTCCTCCATCAAATTTGGGCATATGATTCAAGACAAAATGATAGTTATAGATCTTGAATTTGTCCTTGAGATTTTTACAATACTGCTAGGTTGGAGATCAATTGGTATAGTCACTTCTATTCATTAGTGGGGAAATTTTATACATTAATGCAACATAAAAGGTATGGATTTAATTTCATAGATCTAAGGTTAGCATAATAACAAATTTTAAGATAATTTTATGTCTAAAACATGGAATAGAATGTCATGGGTCAAATCCCCAATGAACATAGATAAGATACTAGTACCTTATGATTCCCATTCCTCATTTTCATACTCTTTGATAATAATAATATCTAACTATAGATCAGTCAATGTGTTTTTGAGATGCTTGATCAAATTTAGATATACAATGTTGAGGCCCAAACCATTATCTACAAGGATACATTTAACCTTATGGTTTGTTATACCTACCTTGATGTATAATAGGTTATTATATAGTGGGTCCAAAGATGACATGTTTATTTGGTCAAAAGTAAGTCATTAGCTAGGGCTTGAGTATCCTACCATGGTTTGAAATTTATCTAGTGTGATGTCATCAGGCATGAGGGATTGAATCAAGTATTCATTTAGTATGTATTTATGGATGCTAGATGTTTGAAATAAATCTATGATAGATATTTATGCATGTGTCTTATTTAGTTACTCCAAAATTTCATATGTCTTCCCTTCATGTTTGGTAGTTGGTTTGTTTTTAATAAAGATGGAAGTTTGAATGGGATCATTCATGATATTTGGCTATGATCCTTTGATGGTAATCATGGCTCATTGAGTTATGATTGCATAAAATTGATATGGTATAGGGAATTGATAATTGAATAATATGGTAATAGGGTATGGAATGGTAATTCTAAGAAAGTGTTGAGTCTAGATACTTACATAGTCTAAAGGAGAAATACTGTCACAAGGAGGTTAGTAAGCATTACTTGGATGATAGGTATTATTGGGGAAGGGAACTAGTCTATTGGTAGTTGGCTAGGGATTAATATTAATAGTGTAAATATGACTACTTGAGACCTATCCTACAACATTTTTATAGGTATATGCAACAAAATGATGGCCTCCTTGGTTAGTTTCATAAATTTACCCTTGGTTTAAATCATTTAGTTTTTATTGTTACTATGTATGGTGTTATTTATATTAGATTTATAGTGGAGTTCTATACTACTATTATTTTTATTATTGGTACTATACTGGTTGTTGTTATTATTATATTAAGGAAATGGATTTTTATAGATACCCATGTTATAATTGGTCGTAAGAGCATGAGTATCTGTTTGTATCTCTCCATTTTATAGCATATTCTCAATCAAATGCCTGAACAGGATACATCAAAATATGGAATGTCCTTTGACATGATGGTACTCACAAAATTCATGTTCTTTATACTAGTTGAGAAAATGAATTCCTTTAGGAAATGATTTTGGTATTGGCTAGCTAATCATATTTTCCTGAACCAAATTATAGAATACAAACTCAATAGGCTCTGCTAGGTCACTAAATTTTTTGGCAATGGGTGGTATTATCCTTAGAGGAGGGGCTTGTAATTGGGTTTATTTTTATGGTTGTTGGTTTTATGGAGGCCTTAGTTGAATGAATGGAGGCTATGGTTTCTGAATGGGTGAAGGTAAATGGATAACCAATGTTTGCACCATTTGTATATGATGTGATTTAGTGACCCCATTGATAATAACATTTTTGTTGAAGTTGTAAGCTTTTAGATTTTCATTATTATTTCTTGATCTAGCATTGAAGCTAATATTTGGATTAGGGTTCTGATTTTGTCATGGTTTTAGTTTTGGTTATACTAGCCTTGATGATGGTTTTGGCTCTGGTTGGAAGATGATAGTTGATGATCCATTTGTTGATAAGGTCCTTCTCAATCTATGTCCATTTTTAAATAACCTCTTCAAACATATGAGCACATTGTAGCTCAAGATGGTAAGATATCTTGATGTGTAATCTCCTAGTAAATATCATGGCCAATTGATTGTCTAGAAAATTATGAGTGAACCAACTCACCATTGCTCTCCACCATTATGAGTAAGTAGTAAATATTTCACCATTCTTATGATTTATTTGGCCAAAGTCCATAAATTTAATCTCATGTTCAATATTATAAAAAAATGTTGTATAAATTTCTTTGAAAGATCATCAAATTTAGGTACATAATTCTTCAAATATTTTAAAATCCATTCCAAGGCTTGTCTGGCTAGGCTTCTTAGAAAGAGTAGAAGTAAATATATGTCACTATATGCCACTAGTTGGTAATAAATAAATAATTCTCTTAGATGCTCTTTGGGGTCACCTTTACCTTTGTATTTGTCAAATTTGGGCAGCTCATAACCCAATGGAAATGGTATTTGAAGATAATCCATGTTTAATGGATACAAGTATATTTTATCTATTTTGAACTTCTTTGTTACTTTCTAGTCTAAATGGATTAAATATCATCCTTCATTTACTACAAATATTGTATTAATAAATTGGTTGGTTGTGTGGTCAAAGGTGGATTACCTTGACTGGGGTATGAAGGAATATCATACTATAGAATGTTGGTTTGATTGGTTAGATGACCATGTATATGTATTTATGTATTGGTATTATACTATTGATATGAAATGCATTGATGTTGGTAAACATTATAGCTAGGGTTATCTGCATAGCATTCATAAGAAAATTGAAATTATAATAATGGAATTTGTCTAGGTGGGATATGATGGTATTGCTAGGTTTTGGTGGGAACTATCTATTCATAAAATCCTACTATATAAAGAGGACACATTGCTAGCTAGATTCTTGTTATTGAAGGTGTTTTAAGTTGGATCCTTATTGTATGTGTAATCCCCATTGGGTGAAATCAAACTATTGCTTAACACCTTGTATCTACTATATATTGGAACCTTATTTTTTATTAAACACCTATTGTTGGTTTGAAACTTGTTGGGTGTTTAACATTTGTTATTTTTGACTAACCTACACTTTTTGTTGACCAATAGAAACATGTTATGGATTAGGTAACATTTGTGATTATTGAGGTATATTAGTCTATGCTTGTTGTGATAAAACATGAGTTACCACTTATTGAGGTGGTGTAGAGTTCTACATTCATTAAGGCGGTATGTTGGTCTATTATTTTTGGATAGTTAACCACTATTGTGCACTTGAGGAAGTAACTGGTTGAGGAATGGAGGTTAATTTTTGTGTTTAGGAAATAGGTATACCTATCCCCTATTATTTAAATCCACTCATCATATTGGTTGGAGGAATTTATTGTGTTATTTAGAATTATATTAGACACACTTTGGTTTAAATTGAAATGTATTTTCACGTTATCCACTATGTTTTAATGAGGACTTCCATTTGAGTGGTAATTTATTCCATTGTAATTGGGACATTATACATGTCTCTAACCAACATGATTTGGCTAAATGGGTCCATGTTTTGGTTTACATATCCTTAAGAATCTATTTATGGCCCTATTGAAGGAGCTAGTTCTATAAGTGGCATGTTTGAAATAACTATAACATTCAAATTATAAGCTAGGTTAAGGTAATTTTGGTATGTTTATTGTACTTGTTCTAATTGATAATCCATAAGACCTTTCCATTTTGTAAGTGCACTTTGGTTTTATTGAGGTATTTTCACTAAATATTTATTTTAACTAATTGACACTTTTTTGAACTATTGGTTTTGAGGCACATTACTAGGGGTTCTAATCAAACTAGACAAAATTTCATGTAGGAAGTTTGGTGGGAATTTGATTCCCACTTTTATTACCCTAACTAGAATTTTATCTTTGTTCTCTAACAAATGGTTATCAAATAATTAACTATCATAACTTGTCTAAATTTATGTTATTACATAGTAAGGATCTTATTTTTTGCTTTGTTTTACAATAGATGTCAATTGAGCAAGGTATTGTGCCATTTGCTCTTGTTCTTGACATGGATAGGATGGTACACTCATCAAATAATTTACTATTAGGTCATGCCTTTGTTATTTATATGGAATATTGTAAGAAGGATAGGGATTCATTTCATATGATATATCATCACCATATGACTATTAAATAAAAGAGTCACTAGTCACAAAGTTCTTATAGTCCAGATTATACATAGTCCCTCTATGTGTATAACGAGTCATGTTTACATCTATGACTATGTTTCTTGAAAACAAAAAGTTCTAAACATGGTAAACAACTAAGGTCTGAAACAAATAACCTTTGAATTTGTACAAGATGCCCAAAGGGTAAAATAACTAAACTAGACAAAGGTAGAATAAAAACATGAAACTAGTCTAATAAAGGTACTAATTTTACCAAAGGTGGTTATTATTAGTGGAAAATGTGAAATAAAAGCTCAAAACTAGTCTATGGCTAAGGTAATAATTTTCTCAAAGGTAGTTATAGTAAGTATCAAAGTTATATAGACAAGGTAGAATAATCATGAACCAGGTTTAAATAATAATAATTATTTTCCCAAAGGTGATTATAATAGTTAATGTGGAAAACAAGGCTAGACTCAAAAACAAAAGTTAATATAAAAAATAACTCAAAATAAATCTAAATTTAAGGAAATTGTCTTGTATAAAATTGGTAAATATCAAAGACTTGAAAATAATCAAATGCTAAGGTAGTTAGATTGGAAGATAATTAGTAATTAGCTCATAAAAGAATCAATATTTGGCTCACAAAAGACTCTTTGACAATAAAACTAGGGAATTTTAGCACTCAATGAAATAAACTCTAAACAAGACACATGGAAATAAATATTGACACAAAGGACACTAAAATAAAGAACACAAAAAATAACAACTACTAATTCTAGGAAAGGGGTCTTTAGATCAAATAGGAAATCAACCTCAGTAACATAATCTAAACATAAAAGGTAGACAACCTAAGCCCAAATTAGACAAGGATTTTGTGTAAACTTTATTAGTTTAGGACTTGTAATTTGGAAGATTAAAGTTCAAATTTAATTTAAAAGACTTGGATATTCTAAGGCAAATAGGCTAGACCAAAATAAATAGTGTAACCACACGTTTTGAAACAAAAGGTATACAAAATTGTTTTGAAACTTGGTTTTAATTAAGATAAGCATTTTGGAATAATTTAGGCAGTGTAACAATGCTCCTTCAAATAAATTATATGAAAATGTTTTTGGACAAAAATCTAAGGCAAATGTTTGAAACAAAATGGGCAACATAGCAATGCCCCATTAAACATGTGACACATAAATGATTTTGGAATAAAATCGTAAGGTAAAAGTGTGAAATAAAATTGATAGAGTAACACCTCTTAGGTTAAAATGGTGTGAAAACATGTGAAGTTTTAATTTTTTTAATTGAAAAATAGACAATTAATTTTAGTCTCAAACACACATGTGAATAAAATAAAAATGTAAATAACACTAATGGCTCATCCTATCACTAAAACTAAAAAGGTGTGCATAGCTTCTGCCAAAGTTTCCACCAATATACCAATGCTCAAAATGAATTAAATATTAATTCAAAAATTAAATAATGGTGTAGGTATAATTTTTAAACCCCCCTCTATCTCTCAAGCATTGGTATGTGGCATAAACTTAGAGTAGGAACACAAAACATTTGGAAAAGACATTTTGTGGTAATTTGGGTTGATTAAAATCTATAAGTTTTAAAATGAACTAAATGGTCCCACATGTGGATAACACAAGGGTGTATCACATCAATTAGGTTCAAATTTGATAACTTACTATGCAAAGGTTTAGTCCTTTGTTTAATGACTTTAGTAGTGTACTACTTAGTGAAGTTCAATTTTTATCATGAACTGACCTGGGTTTTCATTAGGATTGGAAGGAAAACTAATCAACCCCAAGAAATACTAGTATCACATAACTAATTTATATATTACATTATAAATTAGGCTTGATATGATGCTAGGAGATGAAACCCCAGGTCAACTCACCCTTAAATAACTTGTGAGGAGGTGATGAACTCCTGCACAAAAGCCAAATGTAAGAAAATACATAAATGAAAATTGGAAAGAATTTAGAGGTTGTTTTTGGGTTACCCAAGTCACTCAAATATTGGGGAGAGAATGCAAGACATTGTTTCCATTCTAGGATAAACAAATAAGGTAGTAAAAGAATCACTTTTGGTCACCCAAGTTCCCTATAGGGGATAGGGGGAGAACATACACATAAATTTTTTGGTTAGCCACAAACAAAGAATTTAATATAGGAACTTTGAAACTAGATAATAAACAAAGAATAAAAAAAAGTGAAAAATTTATTAAGAGCTCTAAACTAACGTGAATGCTCATTTTAAAGGCATAAAATCAAATGTGAATGAAGTTTTAACCCCTTGGCCTTGTTTGCTCTTATAAAATTTAAATGCAAAAATACAATTTCAATTAGGTTAATTTTAAGTCATAAAATGAAAGTGTAGGTGAGACTTAGAAGTGTTAAGCATCTCTTTATTAACCTTGATTCCTACAAAAACACTAGGTGTTCTATTATCTTTAGGATAAAAATAAAATCAACAAATAACATTCAATTTTTATCTCTTATGCAATGGAACAAAGCCTTCAATTATGCAATAGACTAAAGTCACAAATTATAATGAAGTAATTATTTTATTGTGGCATAAACAAACATAAACTACATTTTGGTGAAGTCACTATTGACAATTTTTCCCCATAGGTTAAATTGTTACCCCTACCATTCGAAACTCTACATATCATGTGAGTTTGTCTTGTAAATTAGTTTTGGTCCTAAATAATATGAAGGAATGGTTCAATTTTAAATGGTTACTTTATTTTAAGAGAATTTTCCAAGTGGAAAACCTGAAGGGCATCCTCAAAAGCAATGCCATTTGTTCAAAATTCTAAAAGGTTCACTTGAAACGCTGAAGGGTACAAACCCTTTAGAAAATTTATTTTTTTAAAAAACTTGAAGGGTAGAATCCCTTCAGGAAAGTTCACTTTCAAGCATTCCTTCAGACATTTTTTTTGAAGGAATAGTCCATTACAAAAAACTTGAAGATTCACTTTCCCTTTTAGAAAGTTTCCTTCACAAAATTTTGAATATTTAACGACAAAGGTCGAGGGGTCACTTTCCCTTTGGGAAAGTCACTAGGTAGAACTCTGAAGGACACTTGGCAAGAATACTTAAAGGTATGTGCCCTTTAGGAAGGTTCACTTCATGAATTTTAAAAGGCTTTTAAATTTTGTTGAGGGGTCATTTCATTAATTCCAAAGGGTCCTTTATAGGTTTCCCTAAGGGTTATTTCCCTTTGGGAAGGTTCTTTACAAAAAACTCAAAGGGCAAGTGGACATAAACAAAAATACTAAAAGGACTTAATAGAAAGGTTGAAGGACCATTTGCATAAATCTTGAAGGGCTCTTTCATTTCAAAAAAGTCCACTTGGAAATCCTAAAGGGCCACTTGAAAATCTAAAGGCCTTGTCATTTTATCTGAAGGGAAAATTTAAGAAGGTTAAAGGGCCATTATCAAATTTTGAAAGGTCTTTAGAAAAAGCCAAATGGGCATTATCAAAAGGCCAAGGGGAAAGCGAAAGACAAAATCCAAAGATATAATTCCTTCAAAACAAATTCATGAAGGACTGAAGAAGCTTAATATTAGAGAGATTAACATTAATTTCATGCATGACTCTTGTAATCTAAACCTTCCAAATATTCTAGTAATTTAAGTAGAGTTTTAAATTTGGATGTGGAACTAACTATTCTTATTTGTGGAGTTGACTATTCTTAATTTATAGAATTGACTATTTATCAAGTTCCACATCTACTCATTGATTTCATTCAAAGGAAATCCTTTCAAACATTCTAACTCAGCTTCAAATTAGTTCAAGCTTAAGCTAAGACATCCAAAGTTGGCATAGATTTTATGAATGAAAAAGAATATCCCAAGCTTGAGCCCACCATCCATTTTTCAACACCAAAGAATTTTTATGCAAGGAAAAAGATAAATTTAGAAGGTTTTGATACCACAAATTGGACTTGGGCTAAAGTGGGAGTTGTCCTCTTCTTATATTTTCAATGCCAACCTCTTGGCTGTTGTTTCTTTTCTATATAAGTTGGATTTTTAGCCTTGAATTGTATCCCTCTTTTGGCAAGATTAAATTATGCCAAATATTAAGTTTGTATCCTTTTTTAATATTAATAGAAGGATTGTTTTTATTTTCTAGAATACTGGTATAGTGTATTCATATCATTAATTTGTATAAGTGATAGAATTTCTCTTCCTTGTCAAGTCTTGATTCTTACCTAGTAGAATAGTTGATCATTTTATGCAGGTCATGTTTTATGTTTATGTATCTTGGATGAGTTTATATTGTATATAAGTTTCTGGTTAGTGCCTTAAATTAGGTCTCTTCTTTCATTTCCCTCAAGCTTGGATCACTAGATTAAACCTTTTCATGAATTACTTATGCATATTGGTTAATTAAAGTTGAAGGTTCAACCCTTTTCTTGTCTAAATCAATGTTCTTAAGAACTCAAATTGAGTGGATCAATCAAAAAATATAGGTGTATCACCATCATTAGATAGGATTTACATTCAAGTTTCTCTTTCTTTTCTTAGTAGTTTGTAGTATAGAGAAAATATCCTAATTGATACACAAAAGGGAGATAGCCCTTACAATCTATAGATTCAATCCATTGATTAGGTTACCCATAACCTAAGATTGTTTTCAAGTTTTAGTAGATTGTGAAGGCCTAAAACTACCTTCACAAGGGTGTGAGTCTGATTGACAATAGTTTTGGCACACCTGGTGGGACCCATTGAAGTTGGTATTGGTGAAATTGTAGTTACAACAGTGTTCTTCATGAAGTATTTGGTGATTCCAAGATCAAGTGATTGTTATAATAGTCTAAGCATGGTTTTTATGTAAGTCTATTCTTAATTCATTATCATGAATGATTTTTGATATCTGTGTATGAAGAGAATTCCTATGCTATATTTCCTTATCATTCCTATGGTGAATCATACAAGCCTAATTACGATACCTATGAGCCTCTTTTTAAGCCTAATCATCCTTATCAAGAGTATTATCAATGCTATGTTGAGCCTTATCAAGTTTTTCATAATCCTTATTATCAAGAGCATGACTCTTACCTTCTTTGTGAGCCATATTAGTCTTAGGACCAGATTTCATCTTTCCCATATGGCTATGATGTTGCATATGAGAAGTATTGTCTTCAAGAAAGAATGAATGAAATAGAGATTAGAATACTAGCATATGTAAGGAAAGTTTGCTCAAATTCTTAGTATGAAGAAGTGAATGGTCTATTTTAAAATGTGTCCAATGATCTAGAAGAGATAAATGAGCTATATATTCTTATATTGGATAAGATGGAGGCTTGGGAGAGGTAGAAAATTGAGTTGAATCACTTGTCTATAAAGGGTTCTTATGTTCCTTAATCTCATGAAGTTCTTAATCATGCCCGGTGTGTGCCAAGTGAGCTTCCTAGTTGTATTCAAGAGCCTATTCATGAGGGTAAGCCTTCTTATAGTCCCCTTTATTCACCACTCATCTCTCAAGCACAATTTTTCCATGAGGACAAGGAGATTTTAGACTTTGATGAAGTAATGGCCAAGTGAAAGGAGCATAATACAAAGGTCTTTAAGATTTTCTCTTTTTGTCCTCTCCAAAACTCCCTAGATAATTCCATTATCCTCTAGATTCCAAAATTTGATCATGATCAACCTCCCATGCTTCATTATCCATATCAAAAAAATAAATTTTATCACCCTCCCACCATCCCCATTCTTCAAGAAGAGCCTATTCTATGGAAAATTGAAAAAGAACTTACAACTATAGGTCAAGTTTTTGTAGAGTGTGAAGAGGATGCTTTAGGTTTGTTTGTGGAAGAGTTTGACATTGATACTTCACTTAAGGTTGCAGTTGAGAATCCAATTATAGTTGAGAGAGAGAAGGATGATATTGATGAGAAGGAACTCCAAGAGGAGTTGGTACAAATTAAAATCATAGATGAGTTAGAGATATATCTTATTGAGAAGGATCTAGATAGATTTCAAGCTGATCCTATTCAAATTGATCAAAATGAGGAATAAAAGGATGATTGGTAGATATACTTTGAATCTCTACAAGAGATTGAATAACTTTGTATGGATATATTTTCTATTAAAGAACAATTTTATGAGAAATCTGATCAAGAATCACTTATCCAAGATCATAATATATATTGGTTTGTGTATTCAAAGCTCTTTAAAGAGCTGGATGGACTTACAATAGTTGATAATAAGGACGTGGTCACTCAAGAACAATGTATAGATGAGATATCACTTAACAAGGTGGTAGATGACATATATTATGAAAAATATTAGGAAGTACTTGATGAGTTTATCTTTGTTAGTGACTAGTTTTCTATTGATGACTCATTTGAGAAGATGCTAATATAGTTGGTAGAAAAGAAAAATGCCTTATCAAAGGTTATGATTAATAAACATCTTGCCTTGTTATACCATCTCTTAGAGTGACTAAGTTTATGAATTTCCCTTTTGATCTAGGTGGATCATTCTTTGTCATGGCTATCTAGGTTCCTTGTTAGTTAGTTTTCCTCCAAGTGCTATTCAAGCACATTAGTTTAGCCCGTTTTATCCCAAATAAGTGCTTGTTTACACATTTTCTTGGTTTAGTTAGTTTTCCTACTTTCATGTTTTTCACTTCTTATTTTGAAGGATGAAGGTTACTTCATGTATGGTCAAAGGAGATTTTTAGTCATGGACCATGTTTATAATTGTTTTGTGAGTTCAATATCATATATATGGCTAGGTTTTTAATCATAGCAGGCATGCTTCCTAGTTGAGTTGCCAAAATGTTGACAATTTTGCCCCATAGGTCAAATTGTCACCCCTACCATTATAAACTCTGCATATCATGCTAGTATGTCTTGTAAATTAGTTTTGGTCCTAAATAATCTAAAGGAATTGTTCAAGTTTAAATGGTTACTTTCTTTCAACAAAATTGTCTAAGCTGAAAACTCAAAGGGCATCCTTAAAAATAAGGTCATTTGTTTAAAATTTTGAAAGGTTCACTTGAAAATCTGAAGGGTAGAAAACCTTCAGAAAAGTTCTTTTTCAAAAAACCCAAAGGGTAAAATCCATTTAGAAAATTTCACTTTCAAGCATTCCTTCAGACATTTTATCTGAAGGAATAGTCCATTACAAAAATCTTGAAGGGTCACTTTCCCTTCAAGAAAGTTCCCTTCATAAAATTTTGAAGAGTTAAAGACAAAGGTTGAGGGGTCACTTTCCCTTCAATAAAGTCACTTGGAAAAAATATAAAGGACACTTAGAAAGAATATTGAAGTGTATTTTCCCATCGAGAAGGTTCACTTCACAAATTTCAAAATTTTGCTGAAGGGTCATTTCATTAATTCCAAAGGGTCCTTTACAGGTTTCTCAAAGGGTTCTTTCCCTTTAAGAAGGTTCTTGACAAAAATCTTGAAGGGTAAGTGGACATAAATAAAAATCCTAAAAGGACTTAAAAAAATGGTCAAAGGACCATTTTTATAAATCTCAAAGGGTTTTTTCCCTTCAGAAAAGCCTAATTAGAAATCCCAAAGGGTCACTTGAAAAGCTAAAGGCCTTATCATTTTATTTGAAGGGAATATTTAAGAAGGCCAAAGGGCCATTTTCAAATTCCAAAAGGTCTTTATAGAAATCTAAAGGTGCATTGTCAAAAGGCCAAGGGGAAAGTGAAAGACAAAATCTGAAGATATAATTCCTTTGAATTTTTTGTTTGAAGGAAATTGACCAATTGGGAGGGACACTAAACAATTCTAGTGGGAAAATTTCTTGAGGAATAGATAAAGGGAAAATGAAGGAAATAAAAGTCCATGGGAAAGAGGGGCAAAAAGTATGAAAGAATTCTTTCAGACAAATTATCTGAAAGAATTCTTTTGAAAGATTTACCCACAAAAATAAACAAGGAGATGAAGGAAAGGAAGGCCCAAAGGGAAATGGAAGGTCAAAGGAGAGAAAATTATCATAGATAATTTGTCCATGGGAATGTGAAAATCTAAAAACCTAAAGACATAATTCCTTTAGACTTTTTATTTGAAAGAAATACAAAAGAACAAAGCCACAGTCAATAATCCTAAAGATAAAAAGTCTGTGGAAATAAATAATCAAAGGCAGGAGGGAATAAGCTCAAGAAAATACATGCAGAATAAAAGTCCATGGAAAAAATGTAGACAAACAAAATAAATATAATACATATAGAGACAAAGAACTAGAAAATAAAAGAGATTCCAACAGCCAAAGAATAATAGTCAATGAACGGGTTAACATGTTTTACAGAATGTAAAATGGTCCAAATAGGATTAGACACATCCAAGATGTGTAACCATTTCAAACATGACACCTTTAGTTCTAAAAATAGAGAATAATTTACATGGACTTAAGGAGCTTAATTTTGGAGAGTTTACCATTAATTTCATGCATGCACTCTTATTAATCTGAACCTTCCAAATATTTTAATAGTTTAAGCAGAGTTCTAAATTTGGATGTGGAGTTGACTATTCTTATTTGTGGAGTTGAATGGTTAGCAAGTGCCACATATTCTCATTAATTTAATTCAAAGGAAAGACTTTCAAATGTTACAACTCAACTTCAAAGTGGTTTAAGCTTAAGTCAAGACATCCAAAGTTGGTGTAGATTTCATGCATGAAAACAAACAACCCAAGCTTGATCCCACCATCCATTTTTCAATGCCAAAGAGTTTTCATGTAATGAAAAAGAAAAATTTATAAGGACTTAGGCTAAAGTGGGAGTTGTCTTCTTATATTTTCAATGCCAACCTCTTGGCTATTATTTATTTTCTATATAAGTTGGCTTTTTAGCCTTGAATTATATCCCTCTTTTGGCAAGATCAAGTTCTGCCAAAGATTGAGTTTGTAACCTTTTTTTATATTAATAGGACTTTTTTTAATTTTCTAGAATGTTGGTATAATGTATTGATGTCATTGATTTTCATACATGATATAATTTCTCTTCCTTGTAAAGTCTTGATTCTTACTTAATAACATAGTTGATCAATTTATGCAAGTCATGTTATGTGTTTGATGTCTCTTAGTTGAGTTTATAGTGGATATAAGTGGCTAGTTAGTACCTTAAATTAGGCCTATTATTTCATTTCCCTCAAGCTTATATCACCAGATAAAACCTTTTCCTAAAATACTTATGCATATTAGTTAATTAGAGTTGAAGGTTTAACCCTTTTCTTGTCTAAATCACTGTTCTTAAGAGCTTAAATTAAGTGGATCAATAAAAAAATATAGGTGTATTACCATCATTAGATAGGATTTCCATTCAAGTTTATCTCTCTTTTCTTGGTATTTTATAGCATAGAGCAAAGATCCTAATTGATACACCAAAGGTAGATAGCCCTTATAATCTAGAGATTCAATCCATTGATTAGGCTACCCATCACCTATGATTGTTTCCATGTTTCAACAGATTGTGAAGGCCTAAAACTACCTTCACAAGGGTGAAATTCTGATTGAAAATAGTATTTGGCACACCCAGTGGGACCCATTAAAGTTGGTCTTGGTGAAATTGCAGTTGTAGTAGTGTTCTTCATGAAGTATTTGGTGATTCCAAGCTCAAGTGATTGTTCTAATAGTCTAGGCATGGTTTCCATGTAAGTTTATTATTATATCATTATCATGAATGAGTTTTTATGGCTATGTATGAAGATAATTCCTATGCTATATTTCTTTATCATCCTTGTGATGAATCATACCAACCTTATTATGATACCTATGAGCCTCTTTTTGAGCTTAATCATCCTTATCAAGAGTATTATCAAAGCTATGTTGAGCCTTATCAAGTTTCTCATAATCCTTATTATCAAGAGCATGACTCTTACCTTCTTTATGAGCCATATCAGACTCAGGACCATAATTCATCTTTCCCATATGGCTATGATGTTGCATATGAGTAGTCTTGTCTTCAAGAAAGAATGCATGAAATAGAGATTAGAATACTAACATATGCAAGGAAAGTTTGATCAAATTGTCAGTATGAAGAAGTGAATGGTCTATTTAAAAATATGTCTAATGATTTAAAAGAGATAAATGAGCTATATATTCTTGTATTGGAGAAGATGGAGGATTGGGAGAGGTAGAAAATTAATTTGAATCACTTATTTACAAAGGGTTCTTGTGTTCCTTATTCTCATGAAGTTCTTAATCATGCCTAGTGTGTGCCAAGTGAGCTTCCTAGTTGTATTTAAGAGCCTATTTATGAGGCTAAGCTTTCTTATAGTCCTTTTTCTTCACCACTCATCTCTCAAGCACAAGTTGTCCATGAGGACAAGGATATTTTAGACTTTGATGAGGTAATGACCAAGTATAAGGAATAAAATACAAAGGTCTTTAAGAGTTTCACTTTCCCTCCTCTCCAAAACTCCCTAGATAATTCCATTGTCCTCTAGATTCTAAAATATGATCATGATCAACATCCCATGCTTTATTATCCCTCTCAAACAAATGAATTTTTATCACCTTCCTACCATCCCCCTTCTTTAAGAGGAGCCTATTATATGGAAAATGGAAAAAGAGGTTGCAGTTATAGGTCATGTTCTTTCAAAGTGTGAAGAGTATGATTTAAGTGTATTTGTGGAAGAGTTTCACATTGATACTTCACTTAAGGTTGTAGTTGAGAATCCAATTATAGTTGAGAGTGAGAAGGTTGATCTTGATAAGAAAGAACTCCAAGAGGAGTTAGTACAAATTGAAGTCATTGATGAGTTAGAGATATCTCTTATTGAGAAGGATCCAAATAGCTTTCAAGATGATCCTATTCAAATTGATCAAAATGAGGAATATAATGATGATTGGTAGCTATACTTTGAATCTCTACACGAGATTAAATAAATTTGTATGGATATGTTGTCTAGTAAACAACATGTTTATGAGAAATCTGATTAAGAATCACCTATACAAGATCATAATATGTATTAGTTTACCTATTCAAATTTCCTTAAAGATTTGGATGGACTTACAATATTTGATAAGAAGGATGTGGTCACTCAATAACAATGTATAGATGAGCTATCACTTGACAAGGTGGTAGATGACAAACAATATGAAAAAGATTAGGAAGTAATTGATGAATTTATATTTGTTGGTGACTAGTTTTCTATTGATGACTCATTTGAGAAAATGTTAATACAATTGGTAGAAAAGAAAAATGCCTTATCAAAGGTTATTATTAATAAACATCCTACCTTGAAACTTATACCATCTCTCAGAGTGATTGAGTTTATGAATTTCCCTTTTGATCTAGGTGGATCATGCTTTATCATCACTATCTAGGTTATTTGTTAGTTTATTTTCCTCTAAATGCTATTGAAGTATATTAGCTTAGCCTATTTTGTATGAAATATGTGATTTTTTGCATATTTACTTGGTTTAGTTAGTTTTCCTATTTTTGTGTTTTTCCCTTCTTATTTTGAAGGATGAAGGTTACTTCATGTCTAGTCAAAGGATATTTTTAGTCATGGACCATGTTTACCATTTTTTATGAGTTTAATGTCATGTATATGGCTAGGTTTTCAATCATAGTATGCATTCTTCCCAGTTGAGTCACCAAAATGATGATAATTCTATCCCATAAGTCAAATTATGACCCCTACCATTCAAAACTCTACATATCATGCTAATCTGTCTTGTAAATTAGTTTTGGTCCTAAATAATCTAAAGGAATGGTTCAATTTTAAATGGTTACTTTCTTTTAGGAGAATTTTACAAGTGGAAAACGTGAAGGGCATCCTCAAAATCAAGGTCATTTGTTTAAAATTTTGAAAGGTTCACTTGAAAAGTTGAAGGGTAGAAACCCTTCAAAAAACTATTTTAAAAAAAACCCAAAGGGTAGAGTCCCTTTGGGAAAGTTCACTTTCAATCATTCCTTCAGACATTTTATCTAAAGGAATAGTCCATTACAAAAAACCTGAAGGGTCACTTTCCCTTCGAGAAAGCTCCCTTCACAAATTTTTGAAGAGTTAAAGACAAAGGTTGAGGGGTCACTTTCCCTTTGATAAAGTCACTTGGCAAAAATTCGAAGGACACTTGGTAAGAATACCAAAGGGTATGTACCCATCGAGAAGGTTCACTTCATAAATTTTAAAAGGCTTTTCAATTTTTCTAAAGGGTCATTTCATTAATTCCAAAGGGTCCTTTATAGGTTTCTCAAAGGATTCTTTCCCTTTGGGAAGGTTCTTCACAAAAAGCCCAAAGGGCAAGTGGAGATAAACAAAAATCTTGAAAGGACTTAACAAAAAGGCTAAAGGATCATTTGCATAAATCTCAAATGGCTCTTTCCCTTGAGAAAATCCCACTTGGAAATCCCAAAGGGTCACTTGAAAAGCTGAAGGCCTTGTCATTTTCTCTGAAAGGCACATTTAAGAAGGCCAAAGGGCCATTGTCAAATTCCAAAAGGTCTTTACAAAAAGATGAAGGGGCATTATCAAAAGGCCAAGGGGAAAGTGAAGGACAAAATCTAGAGATATAATTCCTTCAAAATTTTTTTTTGAAGGAAATAAACCAATTGGGAGGGACACTTAGCAATTCTAGCGAGAAAATTGCTCAAGGAATAGCTAAAGGGAAAAGGAAGGAAAGAAAAGTCTATGGGAAAGAGGGACAAAAAGTTTGAAAGAAATATTTTAGATAAATTATATGAAATAATTATTTTATAAGGTTTAACCATAGAAATAAATAAGGAGCTGAAGGAAAGGAAGGCCTTAAGGGAAATCAAAGGTCAAAGGAGAGAGAAAATTCCCATAGACAATTTGTCCATGGGAAAGTGAAAACCCAAAAACCCAATGACATAGAATTCCTTCAGAATTTTTTTCCAAAGGAAATGCAAAAGAACAAATCCACCATCAATAATCCCAAAGACAAAAAGTCTATGGAAATAAACAATCAAAGGCAGGAAGGAATAAGCTCAAGATAAATACATGCAAAAGAAAAGTCCACATAAAAAACATAGAAAAACAAAAGAAATATAATACATATAGAGATAAAGAACCAAAAAATACAATATATTATAATAACTAATGAACAATAGTCAATGAATAGGTTAACATGTTCTACAACATGAAAAGTGGTCTAAACAAGATTAGACACGTCCAAGACGTGTAACTGTTTCAAACATGACACCTTCAGTTCTAAAAATGGAGACTCATTTGCATGAAGGACATAAGGAGCTTTATGTTGGATAGCTTAACATTAATTTCATACATGAACTCTTGTTAATCTGATCCTTCCAAACATTCCAATAGTTCAAGTAGAGTTCTAAATTTGGATGTGGAGTTGAATATTCTTATTTGTGGAGTTGACTATTCTTAATTTATAGAGTTGATTGGTTATCAAGTGCCACATATACTCATTGATTTAATGCAAATGAAAGCCTTTCAAATGTTCCAACTCAAATTCAAATAAGTTTAAGATTAAGTCAAGAAATTCAAAGTTGGTGTAGATTTCATGCATTAAAAAGAATAGCCCAAGCTTGATCCCACCATCCATTTTTCAATGCTAAAGATTTTTCATGCAATTAAAAAGACAAATTTAGAAGGCTGTGATAACACAAATTGAACTTGGGTTGAAGTGGGAGTTGTCCTCATCTTCTATTTTCAATGCCAACCTCTTGGCTATTGTTTATTTTCTATATAAGTTGGCTTTTTAGCCTTAAATTATATTCCTCTTTTGGCAAGATCAAATTCTGCCAAAGTCTGAGCTTGTAACCTTTTTTCAGATTCATAGGACTTTTTTTATTTTATAGAATGTTGGTATAGTGTATTCATGTCAGTGATTTTCATAAGTGATAGAATTTATCTTCCTTGTAAAGTTTTAATTCTTACCTAATAACATAGTTGATCAATTTATACAAGTCATGTTCTATGTTTGATGTCTCTTGGATGAGTTTACAATGGATATAAGTGGCTAGTTAGTGCCTGAAATTAGTCTTATTCTTTCATTTCCCTCAATATTGGATCACAAAATATTTTTTTTTCATGAAATACTTATGCATATTGGTTAGTTGGAGTTGAAGGTTCATCCCTTTTCTTGTCTAAATTAGTGTTATTAAGAGCTCAAATTGATTGGATCAATAAAAAAATATAGGTGAATCATCATCATTAGATAGGATTTATGTTCAAAATTCTCTCTCTTTTCCCAGTAGTTTATAGTGTAGAGAAAAGATCCTAATTGATACACCAAAGGGAGCTAGCCCTTACAATCTAGAGATTCAATCCACTGATTAGGTTTCCCACAACCTAGGATTGTTTCCATGTTTCAATAGACTGTGAAGGCCTAAAAATACCTTCACAAGGGTGATAGTCTGATTGACAATAGTCACCATTATACATTGGTGAAGTCACTTATTAATATGGGAAAATTCACCATTATATAGTGACAAAGTCACTAATTAGTTTGGGTGAAGTCATCTAATATAGCTAAAAAACAAGTGAAGTCATTGAAATCATTTAAAAATATACATGTCAAAGTCATTGAATGACAAGGTCAATTTTGCCTT